>CM054180.1:25532500-25575000 GCA_028829895.1 Sinotaia quadrata
CACACACGCGCGCGCATGCACGAACACATACAACTATATGTACTTGTGTGCATGTATGTGGTTGTGTGTATGATCTCATACAAAGCCTCTTTATTATCAGCTTTGTCTGTCTGAACGTATATACATATATTTTTGTGAGAGAGAGACTAAGATACATCGATATATCATCAACTTTTATGCATAATGCAAAATACTTTTAGATGTTTTGTTTGCAGATGATTAAGGTGCAATAGAGGCGAAGCAATGTTATGGGTGAGTGGTGATGGGGTACTGGTGTTATGAATTTCTTTACAGGTTGTTATGTTCAAAATGTCTAATTGCACACGAAATCGTAATTCACATCTCCATGTGACAGGCCGCTACACTAAGCCGATTTGTTGGATTCATGTTCCTATGTTAATCAGAGTGTGATTACGGTGAACCGTTTGAAACACAAAATTTGTTTTACTTACCTATTTTCGGGTTCATTTGCATCTGTTTTCGCACTGGTTGAAAGATATTAAAACAGAAAATGGACCATTAATATGAATAATTGAAAATAGTTAATTCTACAAAATTTAAGTAATACATTTATAATAGTTTGTAGAAAAAGTATTAATCAGAAGCAGGATAATTTAGTATTTGTTTATGCAACAGAAAATGTGCCCATCCCTATATTTAATTTTAATTGTTATATAAACTGTTAAATTATCAGAATTACCTGACATGGGTACTTATGGTGCTATTTTGAAATGACCACAGTTTGAAGTAAACAGCAAGAATATTCTAGATTCGATAACAAAATGAAAACTGAACGAGCAATTTTCTATTATCAAAGATTTTTATTTATGAAAACGAGACCAGCCAGTGGCTGAGATTAAAGAATTAATCTACTGTAGAGAATTCTGCGTGGATGAGTGAGTGAGTGTGTGTGTGTGTGTGTGTGTGTGTGTGTGTGTGTGTGTGTGTGTGTGTGTGTGTGTGTGTGTGCATGCCATTTTATTATGGAAAGTACTTATTGTATTGTGAAGTGTTCCCGAAACTAGCGGATGATTAAGAGGAGTATGTAAATGACAGACAAATGCAGAATATTATTGAATTTTATAGGACAGTGCAGATTATTGTGAGACTTTTAGCAGGATTATGTTCCTATGCTAATCGGAATGTGAATAAAGTGAACCATTGGGAACAAGAAATTTGTTTTACTTACCCAGTAGTGGGTGCAATATAACCTGGTGTCCGCCTGGTTTAAGAAAGGAAAGATAAAATACACGATTGAAACAAATATCCGTAAATTGTTAATGATACAGTCTTTCAGGAATATGTTGGTATTTGTTTATTAAAAATATTAACTAGCAGAAATGAAAAGTAATATTAAAATATCTGATTTAATAGATTAGCATTACGAAATATGTAAGTGTAATGTATTGATATTATTTGACATTTTAACTGTGTTTGTGATACAAATAACAACAACCAGAAGAACAACAACACTAAGTGTTTAGATGTGTTAATTTCAGCAATGAAAATTTATGACTAAAGGTAATAAGTCTGTATGATAAATAATATTATGATATACACGTTTGCGAGGAGGAAATGCGCCACAATGATAATTTATGTATATATATATATATATAATATAATATAATATAATGAAAATATATGAGTACTAAGAAATAACTAAACTTGAAAACATGTTTGTGCTAAATTAAATTGCAATTAAATGTGTGACACGGACAGGCCACTTAGTTAATGAAAATAATTATTATTAATTAATCTTTCATAACTATTTTCAAGTGATCAGAATATTAATTTTATTTTATTAATGCTCCTCCCAAAGACACCACTCTTCTCTCACTTGGCAGATATTTTGGCATTAGATAATGGGTTAACAACTAACTTGTGAGTAACATTATCAGCCACAATGGAAAATTATCATAGGAAATGTCAAAATTAGACTGGAAGAAAACTCGTGCTCACAGGAAATAAATCAAATAGGGAAGCACATTCAGCTGAACGTATTATAACTTTGTTTCTTTGAAGTCTACAGTCTTTAATACTGCTTATCTTTCATTGTCACTAACCTCTCTACAGTAAGTCATCAGACACAAAATTCAGGCCCTTTTGGCTGTGTTCTATTGAATTGTCATGATTCTCTCAGGATTATAGCGGAATTTTCCAAAACATTTCGTAATAATGGGGAGCTTTCTTCAGAAACATTCAAGAACTTAATAGAATATACACATACATTGTGCAATGTTCGTGGAAATGATGGCGTGTTTCACAACATTGTGGAATTTTTGAAGAATGCTCAACATTGTGAAACGTTCTTCCAGAGCTCTATAGAGCTCACAAAAACATTGTGGACAGTTCGTCAAGTGCCTACAGGGCTCACACAAATATTGTTAAAAGTTCATCCAGTGAGAATAGGGCTCACATAAACATTGTGAAATGTTTGTCCGGAGAGTACATGGATCACATAAACATTTTGAAAAGTTCGTCCACAGAGTACAAAGCTTATAAGCATTGTGAAAAGTTCGTCCAGAGAGTACAAAGCAAATAAACATTGTAAACAGTTCATCCAGTGAGTAAAGAGCTCACAAAAAACATTGTGGACAGTTCGTCAAGTGCCTACAGGGCTCACACAAATATTGTTAAAAGTTCATCCAGTGAGAATAGGTCTCACATAAACATTGTGAAAAGTTCGTCGACAGAGAACAGGGCTCAAATAATCATTGTGAAAAGTTGGTCCAGAACCTACATAGCTCACACAAGCATTGTTAAAAGTTTGTCCAGTGAGTAGAGAGCTCACATAAACATTGTGAAAAGTTCATCCATAGAGTACAGAGCTCACATAAACATTGTAAACAATTTGTACAGAGAGTACAAGCTCACATAAACATTGTCCACTACATACAAAGCTCACAAACATATTGTGAAATGTTCGCCCAGAAAGTGAAGAGCTCACATTATTGCGATAAATTCATACACAATGTACAGGGCTCACATAAACATATTGGATAGTTCATCCAGGAATATAGGGCTCACGTAAACATCTTGAATATTTCGTCCAATGAGTACAGGACTCACATAAACATTGTGAAAGGTTCGTCGGGAGTACATAGCTCATATAAACATTGTGAAAAGATTGTCCAGAGCCTATAGAACTCACATAATCATCGTGGAATGCTCCAGAGACTTATGGATTGTAGAAGAAATATTGAAGAAATTTCTGAATATTATTAAAACACACACACACACACACACACATTTATAAATGTAACACAATGTACACACACACACACTCTCTCTCTCACTCACACACACACACACACACACACACACACACACACACATACATACATACATACAGATGAAATATTTCAGAAGACTGTGGACTTTCCCAGAACATTGTGACAGCTTTTAAGATATTCTTCAGTATGTTTGTGAACAGAAAAAAGAAAGTCGTTTTCCAGAACATTCCAATGTGGAATGTGGAAATTTATGGAGCACACCCAAATGCTGTGCAGTGTTTAAGAACGCTGTTGAATGTTTCACAACAGCATTAAATGTTTCTCCTCATTCCAGTACATTATATGGCTTCCTCCCGTAGAACAACAATGTGGAGGCACCACAAGCACTGGAACTTTACGAAACATAACGAGAGCTGCATTATGTGTCAGAGAATCAGTACTTTGGCCACCATTTTAATATATAAGGGACATCGGTGTGTGTCTTTCTTCTCATTCGTAAGAGCCCTTAATTTTCTTTGATTTACTTTGGCCACCATTTCTAAGTTAAATGAAAAAGCAGTAAAATGATCTGAAATACCGTTCTTAAGCATTCATCTAGGCTTCTCGCATTTAGTTTGTAAGCCTATGAAATGTGTGAATTGTACAGAGGCTAAATATACCCCCTCTTTACTATTTTCAGCTTAAAACCTCACCACAGTTAAGGAATGTACAGCTATATCGTTAAAGGTCTACGCTGATCTCTATGTATTTATAAACACTCCGAAATATATGGAAGCTAAATCTATACCCTTTAGTTTTCTTGGTCTTTTTTTTATCGACGAAATAATCAGGCAGACACCTAGTGCAGAGTAGAATCGGTACAAGGAAAACTGCACATGAACCAAGAGACAGCCACAGCCCATTCTAAACGAAACAACATAATGGCTTCAGGACGAGTCTGTATCCAATCATTTACAAGAAATATGATATTATGTCTTTACATATTACAAACGATGACAACAAAATTCCTATACATGAATTTGTATTTATACAAGACGATGTATTGGATCATGAACACAGAACTATAATATCATTCTTAAAGTTATGTCTGACAGATAGATAGATAGATAGATAGATAGATAGATAGATAGATAGATAGATAGATAGATAGATAGATAGATAGATAGATAGACAGATAGGAATCCAGCAATTTTGGTAATTGAAAATAACTTTCGGCTAGATTTTATTTGAATATGCCCTGACCCCTTTTCCATGGAAAAACAACTTCATTATATAAATATTGCATTAATATTACAGATAAATAAGTGCAGTAAAAGGTTGCTTGAATATGCAAAATAAACATGTACTGTTACACGAATATTAACTTTAAATGTGTAATGTAAAACGTTACATGAATATTAAAGATAAATACGTGCAGTAATAGGTTGCAAAATAAACATGTACAGTTTCAGGATACACGAATATAAACTTTAAATGTGTAATGTAAAAAGTTACATGAATATTAAAGAAAAATAAGTGTAGTACAAGGTTACATGAATATACGAAATAAACGTACAGTTTCAGGTTACACGAATGTAAACTTTAAAAGTGTTTGCAAAATATTATATGAATACTAAGGATACATTAAACACATTTATAATAATAGGCAACATTCGCACGGAAGATGAACATACATGCTTTTTCTTAGATCACAAATCTATGTCTTTAAATTATATATTGTAAACAAATAGAATTTGTAATTCGTATACCAAACTGATACATGAAGGCAATAATAAGACATAGCTTTCCCTACCAACGGATCGATCACTCCTCGACACAAGGCTTCATTCAAAACTGCGCGGGTAATGGAGACCGCGGGTATGCATTTTCCCACATCTTTCTCCATCTGTGAAGAGTGCAAGGGACAACAGAATGTTAAAGTGAACTCTAGATCTAGAACTACCAATCTCACTTATAGTAACAACTGAACACATTTTTTCTTTACACCTCTCTCTGTTTCTTTCTTTCGCTCTCCTTTTCTTGGTACTGGTAGTCGTTCTCTCTTTCTGTCAAGCATTATATTTTTCTCTTAACCTCGCTTCCCCACTCATTCTTGTTTTCTTCACTGTTATCTCTCTCTCGTCCTCCCCCCCCCCCATTTAATTTATATCGCCATCTCTCTCTCTCCCCTTTTCATTTTTAATGACTATCTCTCATTCTCTATATATCTCGCTTAAACTCTTTCTTCTGCTCTCTTTCTTTCTCTCATAATCTCCTCTCTCTTTTCTTTCCTCTTTTTTCCTCACTCATTCACTAGTTTATATCTAGATTAATCTATATCGATGGGAACAAAGTTAACATTGATTTATACACACCTTTGTAATGACGTCATTTCTGTAGGAGTCTATGAATCCATGCATTGTATCCACTACTTCTTTCGAAGCCTATTATAAACACATGGTATAGTTATTGTTGAATATAATTTATGAACAATATCCCCTTTAATAAACACATGGTATAGTTATTGTTGAATATAATTTATGAACAATATCCCCTTTAATAAACACATGGTACAGTTATTGTTGAATATAATTTATGAACAATATCCCCTTTAATAAACACATGGTACAGTTATTGTTGAATATAATTTATGAACAATATCCCCTTTAATAAACACATGGTACAGTTATTGTTGAATATAATTTATGAACAATATCCCCTTTCATAAACACATGGTACAGATATTGTTGAATATAATTTATGAACAATATCCCCTTTAATAAACACATGGTACAGTTATTGTTGAATATAATTTATGAACAATATCCGCTATTTCTATTACAGCCTTTAATAAACACATGGTATAGTTATTGTTGAATATAATTTATTAATAATATTCACTACTTCTTTTGCAGCCTATTATGAACACATAACAAATTGCTGGACATAAATCATTAACAGTATCTACTAACTCTATTGCAGCCTATTATGAACACATGACAAACTGCTGGACATAAATCATTAACAGTATCCACTAACTCTATTGCAGCCTATTATAAACACATGACAAACTGCTGGACATAATTCATTAACTGTATCCACTAAGTCTATTGCAGCCTATTATAAACACATGACAAACTGCTGGACATAATTCATTAGCTGTATCCACTAACTCTATTGCAGCCTATTATAAACACATGACAATGTGCTGGACATAATTCATGAACTGTATACACTAACTCTATTGCAGCCTATTATACACACATGACAAAGTGGTGGACATAATTCATTAACTGTATCCACTAACTCTATTGCAGCCTATTATAAACACATGACAATGTGCTGGACATAATTCATGAACTGTATACACTAACTCTATTGCAGCCTATTATACACACATGACAAAGTGCTGGACATAATTCATTAACTGTATCCACTAACTCTATTGCAGCCTATTATACACACATGACAAACTGGTGGACATAATTCATTAACTGTATCCACTAACTCTATTGCAGCCTATTATAAAACACATGACAAAGACACTGGTGGACATAATTCATTAACTGTATCCACTAACTCTATTGCAGCCTATTATAAACACATGACAAAGTCTCTGGTGGACATAATTCATTAACTGTATCCACTAACTCTATTGCAGCCTATTATAAACACATGACAAAGTCACTGGTGGACATAATACACGAGTGGTCGCTTATTGTGACCCGAAATTTGTATTTCGTGAAATAACACATCGAATATTTTCTGAATAGCATGTTTTTTCTTTGACCCGACACTTGACATGAATATAATTTTTATAACGTGTTTTATGTGCTCTTGTTGAAATTTGTTATTGAATGATATAATTGATGCATAACATTTCTCTGCTACAGTGTGTAATATCTTAATTGCATCACAATGTATTTGCTTTTACATACAGCTACTTCTTTCCAGACAACACCAAGTATGAACTCAATTTTCCTTCCAGATTTTCTCAAATATTTTGGACACTTAACTACAATCATTCACAAATACATGCACATCAACACACAGACGCACACACAAGCACAAACATATACATTCACAGAAATATACATGCAATATCGCATGTATATCTGTTGGAAAAATGAAATTTTTTAATAATTATTTTGTTAAGTAAAAAAAAATATTTTAATACATAATGTAGTTAAGTAAAGAGAACTATTTTAATACATATGTAGAGAGTAAACGAGAAATATTTTAATACATTTTAGTTAAGTAAAGAGGAATATTTTACTATATAAGTTATTAGTAAAAGAGAAATATTTTAATACATATATTTCTTTCCTAGTATATTCAATTTTATTTTCTATTCTTCTCTTTCATGGTTGTACTGATGGTTTCTTGGTACTTTAGCTGGTATTATATATTTTTCAATTATTTTTGCTGTAACATAAATTAGGCTATTGGTTCCCGTTATATTTTTTTCTGGAGATCTACCTTACTACTTTATTTGCATTGTGTAAACGGAAAAATGCTAATTATTACACTTACGTAATTAATTTAATTAATCTTTAATTAATTTCGTTATTTCTCCAAATTTTAATTTAAATTTGATTTGAAGTTCACAATTCAAGGTTGAGTAGAATTTGTTTGGCATAAACAACGCTGACCCACAACCATAGTTGAAAGGAGTTAAAGTCAGGGGCCATTAATTCTTACATAACATGGACCTATCTTGGGCATCCATCTCACTTAGTCTATTATGTGCGTGCGCTCAGCCATGACTATTTTTGAAAGGAGTCAGGGAGCAAAACAAGTAGTAGCCAGAGGCTAAGAAATTCTAGAAGCTTCCATGACCTCTGAAAATACATAAAAGAGCAGACCCAAATTTCTCTACACTCTTTTACACATCTTTGGAGTCCCATGCACGGCTTATTGGTTAGAACTGAGAGAAAGGTATGTCCGATATAGAAATTGCATTGTAACTGATTTTTAACATTTACTTTTGAATATGTTGTATCATTTTCTTGTAAATATTTATAACGAATTTAATCTATGATGCTTTATTTTCGTTTAAAGAAAGAATCAGATAAATTAATTGTTAAAGGGAATTGTAATGAGAAACTGAAATGTAAGTACAGATTGCAGAATTTTAAAGCATGATCCTGATATGCGCCATTACATTATCTATTGCAGTTCAAAGCCGTTTTGTTCTTTTACGTTTTCGTCGTTCTCCTGGTTCCTGGGTTTGTTTTCCATTGCGTCTCATTGTCTGGTTGTCTTGGTTGACAACAGTACTGCCACTCAGCCTGCTGAATGTGTTAAGGGCCAGTGTGGAGTAACTTCTTGTTTGGACTCGTATGTACCGGGACCAACAAGGGAGACGGTATTACAAAGTGAGCTGCAGCAGGTGCGTGCGTGAGTCTTACTCACTTGTAATAAACAAGAAACTTTCCAAACCAGCGTGAACTCGGACTGTGTTATTCAGTGCCAGTGAAAGGAGTATACTATACTGTGGATAATTCTGACTGTGTGGTATTCAGTGCCAGTGAAAGGATTTTTCCATGTACTGTAATAACTGTTCTTGGACAAAGTGCTATATGTACAGAACATTCATTTAACGTCACCAGGCGGGCTAAACCACCAGACGTTCAATTGTCAACCAAACCTGCCGAGAACAACGAGGCTACTGCTGAACAAGGCCGTAATCAGGTGATTCAATTACATGAACTTTCTGTGTAATCTGTACATGTTTCTGTGATTTTTTATTCCTTGTTCTATGTCTGATTCTTCTATGTAAATTCTATGTTTTTCTAAAGTATTGACTATGTAGTTGGCTTATGTATGAAGAGTAATTGTGTAAGCTTAACTAAATTATACCATAACGTCACACGGAATTCTCTAATAATTATTCTGAGAACTGTATTGATATATCTTTTTATTAATTGTAATTCTGGAAGTCTTAACGAGATTTGTGATTTCGGAATCGCCTAGTGTGTGATTTGAATTCAATGTAAATTTATTGAAATTGTTATCTTTATTTCTTTTTAATAAATTGTTTTCTTTAAAACTATTTACTCCTTCATTTCTCGGAGGTACATGTGTAAATGATGGGTGGGGGCAACCAATGACATAAGACAATTGAGAAGACGGTCTAGACACATGTTTTAAAATAGTTCCCATCATTGACAGCGATGAGAGATTTGTGGTAGGGCCGGAATAGTGATAGAACGACTGATAAGATAATCGCAGTGTAGTCACTATTCCGAGACAGGTAACACTTGGGAGACGGTCACTGACTGACGGACTGCTCAAGGCTTGACCTAGTCACTCTCAGACCGCACAAGACCCTTAAGGAGGTTGGAAGCGATTGGTATGAAAGATATTAATATAAATTATTTATTAATTACCAAGGCGCACACGGAGAACCCCCTTTCCGCCACACATTGTAAATTGCTGTTGTGAAAACTTTGTCATTTTGTAGTCTTCGATTTGGTGTTCTTCCTACAGGTGATTTATTGTTGTCCATGAAATTTTTTTTTTCTAATATGCATTGCTCTACGTCAGGTAGTTAATTATTTATGTCTTCAGTGTGGCCATCAGCCATATTTGTTAAATTAGTTTGTTGATCAATATTTTTCTAATCCTACGATAGTAAGATGTTTATTGTGCATGATTGATATTTTCTGGCCAGGAGCCGTTGTTCACTGATAATAATTATCACCTAGTCGTTGTTTTTGCCAGAGTTCATGCATCCTGTTACTATATCCTCTTTGTTGGTTGACTTTCATAGTAAGAGGCCACATGTTCTTGATCTTCTAGTTATCAATAAATTTGCACAAGGTTATCAGTATGGCCAATGAAAACAGGGAAGTTGATAATTGAAGTAAAATAGATGCATTGATGAAAATGTATCAAAAGTAGCTATGTGATGTAAGTAATTATTATTATTATTATTATTATTATTACTCTTAGTAGTAGTAGTAGTAGCAAGGTGATTTAAGTATTTAATTTACTTCAAGGGAATGTTGACGTCACAAAGTTGGATTACGTAATATCACAAGGATGTTAACCATGACAAATTCACAACTTCACATACATTTGTTGATTAATGTCTTGTCTTTGCGCAGGAAAAGTCACACAGTATAAAAACGAAATATAATTTAAACACTATTATTCACTTAACACTCTTTTATATAAATCTTCATCCAGCATTCCAAAGTACATTTCACTTCATTTACACGCTTGATCTCTATGTCAATCTCAATTGTAGCCAACGTTTTCAGAGATCTTCTTCATATTATTATTTTTGAAATATTATATTAATATTTCACACACAGACTTTGTTACCGTTTTCCACTCACATAATATCTCTTTATATTCCTCACTATATTCTTTCAATCTTCTTAAAAGGTTGGCTACAATTCGCAAAATGGCTCTAAAGGCCCATAACTATTTATAGTGCAAGGAATCTACCATCCTTTCCATGATCTTGGCAAAACACCAACAAGTGACATTAATCATGTACTTGTGTCTTTGATTATTTTCTTTGAAAAGCAATAACTGGCGATGATATGGCTGTCAGGATATTCTAGAAATCTCGCCCGGATCCCATAAATAAATATTAAAAATTAAATATGGAAAGAAATAATAATTTAGATTAAAAATAAGTGGAAACGAAATCTAAATTTAGATGTTAAAAGGCAGTTTAACATATAACGTGTACATTGCCTCAGCAGTGAGACAGGACGATGTTTTTCTAGGTCAGAGAAGTAAGCTAGTTGAGCTGTGAGCAGGTCCCCAGTCTATTAAAAAGTAAACAAGCATAGTAAAGGGAATTGAATGAAAGAGGGAGGGAGGTGATCTTTAGCTAGCAAATTGACTCAGGGGAAACAAGTCAGTAGTATTAAATCCTTCCTGTGAAAGAGATCATGGACACAGGTCAAACTGAGGTCAAACAGAGAAACCTTAAATAAGGGAGCCCACTCCAGCCATGCACTTTTTCCAACAAAAATGACACATGGTGCTAGTGTGTAGCGGATTTCGACGTAGCGTAAATCTGTAATTTTCAGTATGAATGATAAGCCAGAATGCTTGATAAAAAAAAGAGCATATTAGATCTTTAAGAGAATCCATAAGCTACATTGTTACAGATTTCTTTAATCCTTGGCTGAAAGAAAAGGTAACCAGTTACTTTTACGTTATTCTCTAATTAATAATTTTGTGTAGAATGAAACCTTGATAAATTGTCATGTAAAATTAATTCATGTTTATTTCAGGTCAGGGAGATTACTATGTAGTTGATATTAGCAGTCTCTGAGTATTTTAATTATAAATAGCAGGATTCTTTTGCCACGTTTTGGAGGCTTGCCTGTCGTAGTAATCACTCCTACTGTGGACACCAGTTTGTTTGCTGAAGTGTTATCAGCCGTCGATTTTCATCGCTGGAAAGGAAGGTTTATTGAGACTCTACCAGTGACAGTTAAACTCCACCTTGTGACGGAGTTAAGTAGTAGTAGTTCATTGGCCAGGAGTGTGAGAACGGTCTGTAAAAGTGTAGTAAATATTGAGAACTTGTTCTAATTTGGAGAACTGAGAAGGAAACGAAGAGACTTGCTCGGGGGAAGACAGTTAGTTAGGGGAAGCTATTATTTTCTGATAGAGATTACGAGCATTATGCTAAGTGTAATTTTGTAATTGATTGATTCTGTTTATTTTCTTTTGTTTAATTTTCTTTGTATATAAATATTTGATTAATTTTCATCATTTTCATCATTCTTGTTCTCTCCATTTCCTGTAAAATTCATTTTATCATAGTCATCGCGTCTGTCATCGTATCTGTCCGTCCCTCCGTTAGTGTGTTTGTTAGTCCGTCATGTCTGTCTTCTATTTGTGAGGACTAATCCTCTTGCGACTTAACTGAGTCAACGGAGCGATTGACAATTGTTGTGTATTTTGTGTCGTCCAGCATATGGGGTACCAACAATACATCAATACTTTGTGTTGACAAAGGAAGTTTCTTAGAAACTTGTGAATGTCGCGTTTTGCCAAGAATAAGTTAAAGAGCCCCAAAACGTCAAAACTTGCCATCACAGGCAACAAGATCATTTTTCTTTCTCGGGGATAAAAACATAATGAAAGTTAACACCACGGTTAAGTTTGCGATACCCGGCAAAATGCGAGATAAAACCATCAGAAGAATACTGTACTCCTACCAATTGTTGACTTTTATTTTTAATGAGAAATTCAGCAATGAAATAATTATGAATAGATCTCTGTATAGTCATGACATGCATTTTTATTTTAGTTGTTGCTATGTTTAGTTTGACACATAGAACTATCAATTCATTTTCCATTTGAACTGAAAAAAAAAAAAACTTACCTTTTCCATTACGCTCACAACAAAAGCTTTGTCTCCAAGCTTTGTGGAAGCCTGCGTAATGAGAGGAGGAAGAGCTCCAGCCTCTACCTGTATATATGTTTATGGAGAAATTATTTTTAAATGTCCTAAATTTAACTTATACATGAGCAAACTTTTAGACCAACACAAAAAAGAATTTTATAGAAAGAAATGATTAGAACATACAAATAAAAACTTTTTTTTAAATAGAAAGGAACTATTTTTAATCTTGTAAAATAAGTATATTTATACTGTATGCAAAATCAAGAAAATTGAATTGAAATGGATAAAATAGGATTCGTTTTATATAATAAAATTAATTAATTAGACACAATATTGTAAATTAAACAAATTAAAAAAATGTACGGGGAACATGAAAGGAAGGAAGAAAGCAAGAAAGAAAATAAGTGAGAGCAAAAATGAAATAAAGGGATAAGCAAAGAAAGTAAGGAATATTTTTAAAGTAATAGAAAAAATAATTGCAAAATTCACAATAAATAAATACACGATAAGAAAGCATAAGCATACAAATAAAGTAAAACAGAAAATAAAATAAGAAACAGGAAAAGAAACCTGAATGAAGGAAGGAAAGAAAGACTGAAGAAAGGAAGGAAGGAAAGAAAGAAAGACTGAAGAAAGGAAGGAAGGAAGGAAGGAAAGACTGAAGAAAGGAAGGAAGGAAAGAAAGACTGAAGAAAGGAAGGAAGGAAATTTCCAAGATACATATACACGGTGTTTGCGGCAATAGAAGGTATTTAGTTCAGTAGGTCTAAACTATTCACATTTATTTGCATCATTTGCTTAAATCCAACGTTCAATACAGAAAAGTTGTGTATCTTATTAAGTTTTGCATTGATAAGATGTTTTAGGCAGCTAGTTTTGTGGTGAAGTTAATGTCCTATACCACAGACAATTATATAATTAAATAAACGGTTTATAAGTCGACTAAAGCTAAATTGTGAGATTTCTGAACAAATTTCAATTGTAAGATACCTCAAAGCAGTGTTTACCAACAAAATATTTACCAAATCACCATTAACAAAGCACACTAATTGCATGGAATATCAGGCTAATTATTTTACCAAACCGCTAATAATTAGATACATTGATTACATGGAATACAAATTACTACTTTTTAAACACTTAAATTAAACACCTTTTATTAATTATGTTAATATTTTTACATTATCAACACTGTGAAAGCACTCATCCTATGCATGAATACTAGTAATTACGTCACAAAATCACTATCTGTTACACTTTCCCTGTGACTAATACCAACTAAAACGTCATTAAATCACCACCTATTGCACTGTCCTGTGACTAAAACAAGCTAATACCTCACCAATCAACACCTCCTAAAACCACCTAATACGTCACCAGTCACCATCTACTACACTCTCCCTTTGGCAAAAACCAGCTAATAAGCCATCAAATCATCATTATCTATACACTTCTTGATGGAAATAACAGTCTACTATGGTCAGTACCTAGCTACTGACTATACTCTCCCTTACTCTAAAGTCCAGCTGGTTTAATAGTATGACCAAATCATCACTGACTATACTCTCCCTTACTCTAAAGTCCAGCTGGTTTAATAGTATGACCAAATCATCACTGACTATACTCTCCCTTACTATAAAGTCCAGCTCGTATTAATATGACCAAATCATCACTGACTATACTCTCCCTTATAATAAATTCCAGCTGGTATTAATAGTGTCACCAAATCATCACTATATAATTGTCATTCGAAGAGTGCTAATTAATATATCACTACATGACCACCGATTATACACGCCTTGCTATAAATATCACTTATTGCATAACCGAATCCCTACTGACTACAAACTCATCTTACAGTTAACATCAGTTAACATTTGTCAAGAAATCACCACATTCCTCCTTTCTATGTGTAATCTCTGATATTAGCCAAACGTCTTCTTGTCACCGTAAACTCTTTCCATGAATACTGGCTATTAATGTCAAATACCATCCCTGATTATAAACACCTTTCCGTAAAAGTGTTGTCATAAATACAACTTCGCTGATCATCCAGACATAAATATAAAACAAGTGTTGTCACAAATACAACTTCGCTGATCATCCAGACATAAACATAAACAAGTGTTGTCACAAATACAACTTCGCTGATCATCCAGACGTAAATGCAAAACATGTGTTGTCACAAATAATTTCTCGCTCATCAATCAGACACAAATACATAACAAATGTATTATCACAAATACTTTCTTGCTGATAAATCAGACACTAACCTGGGAGGTAAAAGTGGGATTGGGACTTATACGATTGTCTCACCCACAAAACAAACTCGACAAATTGTCATCATACCATTCACTAGTTTGTCTCACAAATCAATTCATTCCGCAGCAAGCATATTAGTTACTTAATTATATCAATCAAACATCTCATACGAAAATCAATAAATAACAAAGCTCACATGATAAATCTCCCTAATTAAAATATCCCAATCAAATTCGTTACATTTACAATAATTATAATTATTTAATTAACAAGAGTTACACAAGGTTTTTTGTTAGTTTCACTGATCGCCAGGTTTTGTGGATTGTCATGCATAACGTTGGTTAACATCTCAAAATAGTTTATGGAGTACATTCATTTGTTATTGACATATCAATAAACTAGAAATAAGCAGATTTGAAGTAGACTAATTTCATAAGCTGTCCTGGATGGAGAAATACAACATCGTCACATTATAGTGGCCAACATGACGGCAAGGTGGTTTTTCAAGATGGCAGCAAATCATGGTTCAAATCCAGCACACACACCCTCTAAATATGGCAGAAAATGGCGAACCGAATGACGGTTGAGAAATTGTAAACCTTCGTATATATACTAGAAATTGTAAACCTTCGTATATATACTAGAAATTGTAAACCTTCGTATATATACTAGAAATTGTAAACCTTCGTATATATACTAGAAATTGTAAACCTTCGTATATATACTAGAAATTGTAAACCTTCGTATATATACTAGAAGGCAAATATTTAATGCTTTGACTTGTAGTATGCTATCGTGGGCATTCGTGTTACATATGCTACAAGACTGTCACTTCATTATACCTCAACACACTAATGTTTGTAATAGTTTAGCTTCTGGTGTTAATCTTCTCCTATTTTGAGAAAATAAATAACTGCTTCAAATGTAATCACAGTAGAGAGACCTTAAGGTTTTTGACTATATAATTTAGAGCAGGGTTACACAACCTTTTCGGGCCGAGGGCCATATTTTGGATTTAGACATGCTCAGAGGGCAGGACCCACTGCCTGGGGCAATCCCACGTTGACTTTATGCCCACGGCCTGTGTCGCCATAGCATCCATAGGGCGCCGTGGGTCATTTTATCGTAACTAGGCGAAATGTTTACATTACAGTTTTCCATATTAACATTTTAAAATAAAGTTATTTACTTGTTAGAGTTATGCTAGTAAATAACAATGAACCTTAACTGTATTTTAATAAAGAAATTAAACTGTTTTACTTCACTAACTTTATTAAAAGAAAAGCTGTATTGTTACTAGTTTTCATTGGTTCCTGAAAACTGTCTGTGTGAGAAATGAAACTGACTACTTAAAATGTTCCGGTAGTTTGGTGAGAAATGAAACTGACTACTTAAAATGTTCCGATAGTTTGGTGAGAATGAAATCTAAGCAACTAGCATTGAGTTTTCTAGATGTTCGTCTGTAATCACACTGCGAAAATTTGTCTTGATGATGTTTATGGTTGAAAATGCTATCTCACATATATAAGTTGATTCAAACATTGTCAAGACTTTAACTGCTAGTCTCCTGATAGTTGGATACTGTAATTCTACAACCGACCCGAACCAGAAGAATGCTAGGTCTTGGTCACGAAGCTTCAGCTTTACATGTTCATTCCCGTGGAGATAATCTGTTTCAAGCTGAAGTGTAGCTTAACTAATTGTGGGAAAGGTAGCAGCTTGTCCAATAACCATTAGGAAGGACAAGAAATGGCTCAGTAACAAAAATAAATATTCCTGGGAGTCCTGCAAGATCTTGAAATCTGCTTGAAAGCGTATTTTGTAATTTTTCTGAGCATGAAATGAATTGCGGTCTAACTTGCTCAAGTGTTGTTTTGTCACATAATTACTGATTGTATTCAAATGCAACAGCTGAATTGATTACAAATCACTGGCAAAGAGTGCAAGTTTCTTCTGAACGGAATGACAATTTATGTTGACAGTTTTTTCCTACTTTGTAGAGAAAGATTAAGTTCATTAATATAACCATTAATTTCCACCAAAATACGCAACTGTTATCATTTTGTTCATATCTGTGCAATACCCCACAAACTCCCCAGACTTCATTGACTTCACAGTCTTGAGAAACTCAATCACATTCTCACGAAGTGTCCAAAACCACTCCAAAACTCTTCCTTTGATTCGCCATCTTACATTATTGTGCAAAAGCCAATCACAATGTTCTGCAAAGGACTCATCTAAGAATTCTTTTTAATTGACGATGTTGCAATAATGAATTTCTTCTTATGAAATTTATAAGTTTCATAACTATTGCCATTACTTCAGCAAATTCACTTCTCAGGTTTGAACATAGAACTGACTGATGAATGAGGCAGTCATATGATATCAGTTTTGGTTGAACTGCCTTAAGACGACTGGCAAGACCTTTGTCTCTTCCTGAGAGCACCATCAGTTGTCTGAGAGAAAAAATGTTTTCTGACATAAGGTTCATTTTTTGTGCTGAATTATAGCATCAATGCAAAAATTGTCCTCACATTGAGTCTGGTTGTCCAGTGGAAGTAACAGAAGCAAATCTTCAACAAATGACTTCAGACAAACACGCACAGCTGTGCAGCACCTGCTTTATCAGTGGATTCATCAACAGCCAGAACAAATGATTTAAATTTTTATGTCTGCAATCAATTGATCACCTACATTTTCAGCAAATTCATATTCTATGACTTGCTGGCTCTATCGGATAAATGATTTTTTTGGACGGCTTCAACACACTTCTAATTATCGTACAAGGAAGACAAAACAGCAAGGAAACACTCTTTCATAATTTCGACATTTAGAAGGACCTTTTGTTTCTTCCTAATATCCGCATTACATCTAATGATGGTTCACCTGTTGTTTTATGCATAGTGATTGTCTTAGCCATCGCTGGCGCTTGAAGTGAGACTACTCTTGAAGCGAAGAATTTAATGGAAATTTAGTGTCACAATCCTTAGGTTATGCTTCAAAATGTCTTCTTATAATTTTTATTTGCTAATTTTATAACGTTGACAGTTTCAGATTAAGCATACCGGACATGCGTCTGGTCTCTTAGGCAGTAAGAAGAATTCTTCTATCCAAGAGTTTCGGAATTCATGATTTTCCAAGTGAACTTAAAGAAGAAGAATTCATCATCCATGAGTTTCGGAATTCATGATTTTCCAAGTCAACTTAAAGAAGAAGAATTCATCATCCATGAGTTTCGGAATTCATGATTTTCCAAGTCAACTTTATGAAGAAGAATTCATCATCCATGAGTTTATCATTCATGATTTTCCAAGTCAACTTTATGAAGAAGAATTCATCATCCATGAGTTTCGGAATTCATGATTTTCCAAGTGAACTTAAAGAAGAAGAATTCATCATCCATGAGTTTCGGAATTCACGAATTTCCAAGTCAACTTTACGAAGAACACTTTTCTTCTTAGCATCTATGTTCGAACAAATCTTAAAATGTTTTAATTCAAAGGGACATAATCATTATTGCAAGAAAATTCTAACATTGTCCCGGACGGGGTGTAGTAATTTAGTGGTTGAATAATTAAAAAAAAATGTTTAAACGTATTGGTGATTTTAGTTAGATGATGTGAACGTTTAAACATAAATAAAAATTGGTATTAAAAATTAACAACATTTAAAAACCATTTTAATACTGAGTTATATTCAACTAATAAACACCTAATAATAAGGCTATTCTCTGGAACTTGCAATAAGAAATAAATTATATTTAAGCTGACTATATCTAGTGGCACGAATTAATGCATAATTGAATGTCTCGATATTATTACATCTTTATTATCTTTATATCTATATCTATATATATCTATATCTATGTCTGAATATATTAAACAAATTAAACAGAGTTACGAAACATATTTTTTTATAAATCTTGTTCGTTCAATTTATTAGCTGTTTCTACTGTCCATGAGGAGACTTCCGTTAAGCGATTAGGCTTAGCTGATGCAACAAACCTGTTTACGCATTAGAGAAATGTAGAGCAAGCCAAAGGTGAATGAAAAAGCCGGATAGAACCACTCAGCACGACAAAATATAGCGATCCGGGTGACTAGCAACATGAAAGGTCAACGTTTCAAAATACAGCGATCTCGGTGACTAGTAAAATCACAGGTCCAATTGGCATGACAAAATATAGCGATCTCGTTGACTAGTAAAATCACAGGTCCAATCGGCATGACAAAATATAGCGATCTCGGTGACTAGTAAAATCACAGGTCCAATCGGCATGACAAAATATAGCGATACGAGTCTAATGTATTGTTGTAAGCAAAAAAAAAAAAAAAGGAGACTTTTAATGTTTTAATTGTGTTTTTGTTGTTGTTGATGTTCTCACTCTTCTTCATTAAAGCTCGGGTAAACGATATTTAGTAACGTTAACTAACCTATAAAAATCTACGAATAGTTAAATAAATTTCTGGTTTATTTTATGGGTTTTCGTTACATTCAGAAAATGTCAAATTACTATACACTAGTTTTGTTAACATCTACTTACTTTACCAAAATTAGCCTCTATTTTCCGTGACTATTAGCTAACAATTTTCCAAATCAACATTGACAAACTAACTCACTTTTCCATCACCACTAGCTAATGATTTTCCAAATCCCCATTTACAGACCAACCCTCTTGTCTATAACACTGGCCAATCCCCATTTACAGACCAACCCTCTTGTCTATAACACTGGCCAATATTTTCCCAAATTACCAGTAAGGTGTAAATCCACCGCTCAATAAATATTTTTATACCTATGTTATAAGAAAAACTCGCGAATCACTAAATTAATGAGTTAAATTAAATATTGAATATTTCATTGAGAGGCAAAATATTATTTACGAAGAACAAGAAATAATAAAATAATCACTTACATCACATTTTAATGCGAGTTGTTTTAAGTTGTTTGTGATTGATTCCATTACTGTCTGAAATGTAATAAACAATAACAATGATTCCAATAGTTTGAAATATTAAAAGCCATTTCATTATTTATGTTATTCTTCAATAAAAAAAAAGAGCAATATCATTATCTCCATTTGTCTAAAATGAAAGAAACAATCAATATAAGTCTAATATATACAATTGTCTGAAACACAACATTATTATCCGCTGGTAACTTTACATGATAGAGGATTCTAGACTTGAGGTATACAGTTATATATGCACGTACTCACTTAGGACTGTAGAACTAATTCATATTACCTAGCGAATATACAAATATACAAAAGGTACAGAAATACGTATTCACGCACACAAACAGGTACGTAAAGCCAGCAACTAATTTGATTTGAAATTTGTATTTATCCATGCGTCACAAGAGGTGGGCGTCCACGACTAGTTGTAATACAGATAAACCAACGCATGGTGTGTGGAAAGAGAGAAAAAAATATTATTTTAAATTAAAAAATGTGAAATTAATAATGTCACTTCAGTAGTCTTTGTGTGTGTGTTTAAGCGGAAGAGAGAGAGAGAGAGAGAGAGAGAGAGAGAGAGAGAGAGAGAGAGAGAGAGAGAGAGAGAGAGAGAGAGAGAGAGAGAGAGAGAGGAGAAGAAGAATCCAAAGAAAGGATGGTTTGAGAGATATACCATAAACCATTTCATAGGCAAAGTTTATAAAACCTCATTTCAAAGAAAAATTGTCGCGGACGAGACAATAAGAAAGGAATCAACACTGTCATTTTGAAAGAAAAGCCATAATTAAGAATCAGTCTAATTTTCATGACAGTCATGACACCCTCTTGAATAGTAAATAATATAAAAGGAACATCACCACCCCAAAAAACCCTCCAGAATAGAGTCCGTTTCATGTCGAGAAGTGTGGCGATTGTCCTTGCGTATTGCTGAGAAGTCCGTGTCATGATGAGAAGTGTGGTTATTGTCATTGCGACAGTTTGGAAAATTAATCCCCATCCTTCGGGCCTCGAGATAATGTACTAGGATGTTCTCCATCCCCGCTGTAAACGTACCCGTCAAACTGTATCTGTCTGTCTATCTATCTATCTATCTATCTATCTATCTATCTATCTATCTATCTATCTATCTATCTATCTATCTATCTATCTATCTATCTATCTATCTATCTATCTATCACAGAGAGCAAATGGATAAATGTAATGCATTGTATATGCCTACCAGTTTGTCCTGCATCGGCTTCAGTAAATCAGCATTCGACTGCAAAGAAAGAACTGAAATTCATACAATTGAAGTAAACGGTACAATTTGGAAAGCTACAGTAGGTAATTTAATTGCGAACAAGTGTCAGACAACTTTGATAAAAGTTATTCCAGTTAAAAGTAAAGTCAATAGAGATGATTGTTTATTACTTTTAATTGTATTACAACATAAAACTAACTGATCAACTTATATTTCTTATGGATGGGTTTCAATTTAAACCCATCAAGTTTCCACAGTCACTCAAAACGTCAAATCTCTCCTAATCACAATGAAGGTCCAAGATCTGCAAAGTGTAGTTCTATTTCGTTCTTCAAATCGCAAGAACCTGGTCGCTGAAAGAACTTATAGTTTCACAATAATATATCTGTTCTTTATCCTTGCAAGTGAATTATTATATTTGTATATTTCTGATAAATTACACATTTTGCTGGCAGTGCACATCAGGCATCTAGCAAATCAGAAGACTCCAGATCAGAAGATAAATGGAAGAGAACAGTACAAACTCTTTCCACTGGAACTACAGTCAGCTATTTTAACCACTACAAGAGTTAAAACAAGAGCGTAAGACTTTTCTTATGAATGTTCATGTCTTGCATATTTAAATAAAAAACAGAACAGTTCAATGTATTAGATAATGATAGGCATTATTGTGGCCTGCTAGTCGTACTCTTTCTGTTGATTGCATTTCATAATATATCATAAGAAATGATAAGTGCTATTGTGGCCTGTTAGTCGTAAACGTTTTGTTTATTGCATTTAATACATCATATGCGCCTTGTTACACCATTCTATTTGCGTCATGAGTCACCTGATTGAGTGAGTGAGTGAGGTGACAAGTAGCATTGTCACTGCCTCTCCTAAATATTGTCTCTCAAATGGCGTCAGGTCACGAGCTGTTATGGTAACTCATTGCTAACTGCAATTTGCATGAAGTATTATTTATTAATTTATTTATTATTTATTATTTATTGGCACATAAATCGCTAGACATAGTCAGCCATTCCCAAAATGTGAGTGAACTAGGTCAGTTTTCAGATAAAATATCACATGCCTGTATATTTGGCATTTCTCGCTAAAACTTGTGAGTGTACACGTGTTTGAAGAACATGTATCAAAGTAGATAAATAAATAGATAGATAGATAGACAGATAGATAGATAAATAAATAGATAGATAGATAGATAGATAGATAGATAGATAGATAGATAGATAGATAGATAGATAGATAGATAGATAGATAGATAGAGAGAGAGAGAGATAGAGAGAGAGGAGTAGTGCATAAATACAAGCAAAATCTTACACATTTACAATCATACATACAAATATACAGCGTCGAGAGATAGTCAATAATCAAGTGCTCCAAATGTTAAAATCAAATAGAACATCTTACCTGCCCTTCGAGAGACGTCTTAATTTGGGAAATCTGGAAAAGTTATCCAAAAGAAACAGATAAATATAAAAGAAGGGAAAGATGTGATGTCAAGGACTGAAACTAATGACACAATTGTATAAAATATATGTGTATGTGAGTATGCTTTAGTAATAGCGATAGTGTGACCCAAACTAAAATAAGTCACGCAATGTATAAACATCTGTATATTGTGTGTGTGTGTGTGTGTGTGTGTGTGTGTGTGTGTGTGTGTGTGTGTGTGTGTGTGTGTGTGTGAATAAAACACAAAAATTAGAACCTTTGTGCTAGAACACGAGTTGCGCCTCATATAGTCACTTGTATAGAACCCCACCAATATACTTATCAGCCCTAATACATCAACATGAAGGCTTCTTGATTCCAGAGCAACCCTTCCCCTGGGACAGTTTGGAAAATTAATCCCCATCCTTCGGGCCTCGAGATAATGTACTAGGATGTTCTCCATCCCCGCTGTAAACGTTCCCGTCAAACTGTATCAAAGGGTTCCCACCTTGAAATGTCTTCCACCCAACTCTTTTTCTTATTTTACATATGTGTGTGTGTGTGTGTGTGTGTGTGTGTGAATATGTGTGTACTTATATACGCGTGTGTGTACTAGTGTGTGTGTATGTATGTGAGCACACACACACACACACACATATATATATATATATAGAGAGAGAGAGAGAGAGAGAGAGAGAGAGAGAGAGGGAGCTGTATATTTGTGTATATGTACATGTGTGTGTGTGTCTGTATGAAAGCAGGCCTTAGTTATATGTTAAAGGTGAATAAACTGGAAATTTAGCATTTGTTCCCTGATTACACTGGGTAACATCAAATTTGCTGTCTAAGATTTGTGACGGTTTTATTGTGCTTGCTTCAATCATGTCAACTTTTTGATCTATTTTTGATCAACTTTTTGATCTATTTTTGATCAACTTTTTGATCTATTGACACATTATTATTTTTTTGTTTTTTTTTTACTTGTAAGGGTATTTTCTATTTATATGATGTAAATTCTTTATTATTTCTGTAAATAAATATAATTATGAAGAGGTCACATAAGCTAATTTTGAATAATTGATATAATTGACCTTTTTCTTCTTTAGGTAATAAAATGGAGCGGCCAGAAGACATTGTAAAAATAAACCTGATGTGTTTTGCTACATGTGCGGCAAATTCACCGTTATTCCTAACAGGAATCCAGTAACAGGTTTTATAAAGCATGTTTACCATGCTTATTTTGGTATAAAACTTGGTGATCAGGATAAAGTTTGGGCGCCACACATGGTATGCAAGACATGCACCAAGGATCTGCGTCGTTGGACCAAGGGTAAGAAGAGTTGTCTGAAGTTTGGAATTCCTATGGGTTGGAGGGAACCGACAAACCATGTCACTGACTGCTACCTCTGCAATACTGATGTGACTGGCATTAACAGAAAAAACCGGAGAGCCTTAAGTATCCTGATCTTGAATCAACTCGTCGTTCAGTAGCTCATTGTGATGAAATTCCAGTACCTGTCCCTGGAGAACTTACTGATATTAGTGAAGAAGATTTCTCTAGTGCTGAAGAATATGAAGAAGAAGAATTAGTAGTTATATATGATGATGTTCTCCTTTCTCACAAAAGGAGCTAAGTGTTCTAGTTCGCGATCTCAGCTTGTCAAAGTCATCTGCTGAACTGTTGGCATCCAGATTGACTGGAAAAAAACGCACTTTCTGACAGTGTTCGCATCACCTTCTACCGCAACAGACATCAAGATTATCTCAGTTTTTTTTTTTCTCTACAGAGAAGGACCTGGTGCATTGTATAGATATTGCACGGCTTCTGCACAGGCTTGGAGTGCCACAGTATAAACCTGAAGATTAGAGATTGTTCATTGACAGCAGCAATCGATCACTGAAATGTGTGTTCTGCTACACAATGGTAACCAGTTTGCCTCTGTACCTCTAGCTCACTAGACTACACAACAGGAGAATTATGAAGTGGTTGACCATTGAGAAGTTGAAAGCTAGCATTTCTGAAGGTCCACAACTCCGTAAGCTAATCAGAGATCCAGAGTTTGAACTGGAAGCATGGAAGGCTTTTGTTCTGGTCGTGAAAATCTTTCTTGGCAACAATACGGCCAGGAACTATGCAGAGCTTGTTGCCAATATGCTATGCTGACTGCTTTCAGAAACCTTGGTTGTAACATGAGCATCAAAATGAATTACTTATTCTCACATATGGATCAGTTTCCTGAAAATCTGGGATCAATGAGCGACGAGTAAGGGGATAGATTTCGTCAGGATATGAAAGAGATGGAGACCAGGTATCAGGGACGCTGGGATGCAGTCATGATGGCTGATTACTGTTGGACTCTAAAGAGAGACATCCGTACTGCTGAGCATTCTACAAGTTCGAAGAGCTGGAAGTTCATGCCCTGAATTTTGAACAATGATGACCTAATATTGATTTTATATGTACTTACCTTTATCAATGTCTACTAGTCAATGTACACTAATCAACGTTTGTAACATTTAATAAATGAAGTATTAGAAAACGATTTTTTAAAATTTAATATTTTTTAATTTAAAAAACTATTTTGGAAGAGAAATATTAACGAAAATTACCTAATAATGTTACAAAAATGTAATCGATTTAGTCATAAGATCGGATTTTTTAAAATCGAATTAGCACAAAAACCTGACCTGGTTGAAAAATACGAATGTGACGCAGTGTTATATTTTATAGGAAATAAGCAGCCCTTCCTTGTTTTACCTGAATCTCCCAGTTTACTGATTATAAACCATTACAAACGTGGTAGTTATGAGAAGTATCTACCGCATTTTGTAAGTGTAAGGAATACACTGCACTGCATTGAATATATAGAGGATTTCTAATACAAGAAAGTTACTGAAAATTGCTACATTGTTGCTGGAAATTGCTACATTGTACATTCTGCCTGAGAAAGCTAATAGGCAGAGCACCAGATGGCAAGAAAATAGCAGCTAGACAGTATTCTACAATGTGAGGAGGTAAACACATAGAATTGACAGTAATGACACATGAACAATAAATGCACTATTACACCCTTGTCTATTTAAGGTTATGTATAAACTATTATCACTAATCTCTAACAACTCCGTTTCTCTTCTCTGATAAGAACTATCCTGTGGCTTGTATTGACACTAATCTATTGAAGTATGCTTTAGGATAAAAGACTATATAGTATTACAATTATTTGAACATGGTTTCATGGAGATATTCATGCTAAGTAATCTTTTTCATTGCAATTGTTACATGTATATTTGATTGTTGATTTAATAAATTTATCATTGATAGCATTATGTTGGAGACGAAAGTTCGCTAAATATAGATTATAAGACAGATTTATATTCTCCTTAGTATGACATTTTCCAGCTACGAAATATTTGTGTGATGGTAAATGTTTGCCTTTAATATTGTGGAAGAGAACAAAACATTTAAAGCACCTGCATATCTACCAAGTGAGAGAGATGAGTGGTGTCTGCTGGACAATTATTAATAGCATAAATTAAGATTTTCATCACTTGTAATTAGTTATGGATGATTAATTAATTATTATTATTAATTAGGTGGCGTTAGCATCACAACTTTTTTTTTAGTGGATGTGGAGACAGTAAAAATGTCCTGACTAATTTTTTGAGACAAGTGTGAGGCAGATCCAAGTTTGAACCATGCAAAGGGATAATATACATTTTAAAAATGAAATAAATCTCAAGGAAACTGTTTATTATTTATTTAAAATATTTTAAGCAATACAAGTAAAAGGTACTTTGTGAAGATATTGAAACAATGAGCTAAAAATAAAAAAATAGCATGCTGTATAAAATTAAGTTCGTATGAAACGTAAAGAGGAAGATAAGGCGATACTGCATCGTTACATGACAGTTTCAATCACCTTTCACCTGCATTAACAAAAAGAAGAAAATTAAAAAAAAAAATATCTAGACACAAGTTTAGTCAAAATGGCGGCGTTTAAATTTGGAAAATACCGGAGAAAGAGAAACTCCTTCGTATCAAACTAAATTCAAAATATTTTTTAACAAGCACTGAATGAGGTTGTGAAATATAACAGAATTTCTGAATTGAACTTTAAAAGTGCAATACCCTGCTAACCCGAGATTATTGAAGATCCTGCTTTGACAATCATAGCAGTCAAGTACTAGGGAACGCTTCTGCCCTCAGAAATTAAATCCGATTTCAGAGCAGCAATGAAGCAAGGCCTATTAAAAGGGATCATTTTTAAAGAGCTAATGAAATGTATATTATCATATATTTATATTTTATTATTTATTATATTTATATTATTATATTGTTTATTTTGAAGATTTTGTGTTAAATAATTCTACAAATGAAATATTCTTTAAATTAAATAATTGAAAGCCACTTCTTCATTTATTTACATCTACACCGTATTCAAAATAACCCCATATAAAGTATAAAACTGCATGCATATAATATTAGTAATAAACTAGAGGTGGAGTAGAGAGTTGGATTCGAAAGGATTTGGGCTGCCTCCACAACCCTTGTTGCTTTGTCTATGAGTCTGTTTCTCTAGTCTGTGCAAGGGTTTCTTTGTCTATGAGACTGTTTCTCTAGTCTGTGCAAGGGTTTCTTTGTCTGAGTGTAGGTTTCGTGTTTCGAAAAATGTGTGGACAATTTTGCACTTTTATTATCTTATTTAATAAAGAGTCGCCCAAGAGTCGCAATCATACGTTAAGTATAGAAAGGTGGAAATGTAACGTACTGTGCCGTCATCTAGCTCCACTGAGTCCATCAGTAAAAGCAAAATTCAAGACCGTACCGTTCAGATCGTTTGTATTACAAAATTTCATGGAGCAGTGAACCTTTATCAGAGTACCATACACTACTCTTTTAGTCTTTTGAAACAGTAGACCCATATTCTTCTCTTGGTCTTTAAATCACTTCAGTGAACCATGTTACAAAGACATATATGCTTTCTTAGGATATTTGTATTCGCACTGACTGCTGAGCTATCAAAGTGGAGCATTTCGGATTTGGCTGTGTGACGCACCAGTCGACGAGGATAAAATATATAAAGGAAATAAGTGGAATGGCTGTTTACAAATATTGCTCAGTAACAAAACAGGTGGAATGTCTCTTTACAAATATTGCCCAGTAACGGTAACAGGTGGAGTGGCTGTTTACAAATATTGCTCTGTAACGGTAATAGGTGGAATGGTTGTTTACAAAAAATGCTCAGTAACGGTAATAGGTGGAATGGCTGTTTACAAATATTGCTCAGTAACGGTAACAAGTGGAATGGCTGTTTACAAATATTGCCCAGTAACGGTAACAGGTGGAATATCTGTTTATAAATATTGCTCTGTAACGGTAACAGGTGGAATGGCTGTTTACAAATATTGCCCAGTAACGGTAACATGTGGAATGGTTGTTTACAAATATTGCCCAGTAACGGTAACAGGTGGAATATCTGTTTAAAAATATTGCCCATTGTATGTAATTGATTAAATGCAGAAAAACCTCTAGGAAAAGTTCATAACTTAAAGTAGATTTACGATGAGTATATAAAAACCTATTAGTCAAATAGGGCCTGTTATATAAAATCTTAGTCAAATAGGGCCTGTTATATAAAAGCTTATTAGTCAAATAGGGCCTGTTATATAAAAGCTTATTAGTCAAATAGGGCCTGTTATATAAAATCTTAGTCAAATAGGGCCTGTTATATAAAAGCTTATTAGTCAAATAGGGCCTGTTATATAAAAGCTTATTAGTCAAATAGGGCCTGTTATATAAAAGCTTATTAGTCAAATAATAACTGAAGACCGGAATTAACATTGTGCATATAAACATTTAAATAACTCGTTGTTTAGCAATCAATATACACGAAATATGTGTGATAAACATTTAAATAACTCGTTGTTTAGCAATCAATATACACGAAATAGGTGTGATAAACTTTGATTAGCAATCACTATACACGAAATAGGTGTGATAAACTTTGATTTAGCAATCACTATACACGAAATAGGTGTGATAAACTTTGATTTAGCAATCACTATACACGAAATATGTGTGATAAACTTTGATTTAGCAATCACTATACACGAAATATGTGTGATAAACTTTGATTTAGCAATCACTATACACGAAATATGTGTGGTAAACTTTGATTTAGCAATCAATATACACGAAATATGTGTGATAAACTTTGATTTAGCAATCAATATACACGAAATATGTGTGATAAACTTTGATTTGGCCAAGAGCTCTACGATGATAGTCTCTGAAATAGATTAGAGTATAAAATTGTTTGAGACGTATAATGGATGTATTAAATTATAGAAAAGAAAAATAGTAACCCCTGTATACTCACTGACGTATAATGGATGTATTAAATTCTAGAAAAGAAAAATAGTAACCCCTGTATACTCACTGACGTATAATGGATGTATTAAATTCTAGAAAAGAAAAATAGTAACCCCTGCATACTCACTGACGTATAATGGATGTATTAAATTATAGAAAAGAAAAATAGTAACCCCTGCATACTCACTGACGTATAATGGATGTATTAAATTCTAGAAAAGAAAAATAGTAACCCCTGCATACTCACTGACGTATAATGGATGTATTAATTATAGAAAAGAAAAATAGTAACCCCTGCATACTCACTGACGTATAATGGATGTATTAATTATAGAAAAGAAAAATAGTAACCCCTGCATACTCACTGACGTATAATGGATGTATTAATTATAGAAAAGAAAAATGGTAACCCCTGCATACTCACTGACGTATAATGGATGTATTAATTATAGAAAAGAAAAATGGTAACCCCTGCATACTCACCTACGTATGTCACAGTCTGATAAAAATGTCCGACTTGGTGACCTACTTGTCTTGTTTACTTCAAATTTGAAATTTGAAACCCTTGGCTCCTTTGTTCAAAGCTTCCCTTTTCGAGATGCTTCTAGAACAGGTCAAGATGTTATGTAACTTTAGGTCCATTGTCCAGATTCTCGAACCAACTACATACTTCGCAATCAGTCACGTGATACGCATTATGCTTTTCTATAAATGTGGGTACGCGCTTCCGTTCCCTTACTGCGAGAACACATTAGCTTTATCCATTTAGCTAACTCCGGTCATGAGGCAGCCGACAGCAGATGAGAACCAAGATACCTTCGACTTCTCATAAAAAGGTACCATTTTATCTGATAGTATTTTGCATATCTTGATTATAAATATGTATTTGTGCTATTATTTCCATATATGCTTGAGCATGGTCCAGAGAAATGGCTGAAAAACCTATAAGTTATGGAATATAAATTTATTGTAACTCTTTTTCCATTTGTAACTTTAATTTATATTGTTTTAATTCACTAAGAGCCAGAATGCCTGTGCTCGATATGAATTTCTCATGTAATTCAATTATTGCGTGTAATTTTAATTGTAAATTGTGAAGGCTTTGTTGGTTTGAATTACCACTTTTTGTATGAACATTAATTTAACGTTGTAACTATTTTATTGCTTCATACGTCATGCTGTTAAATGGAACAGGGTGAGATGATTACATTTTTTCTAAATCTAATTGTAAAATGACGCGAGGTCGAAACTCTTATTCAGCCATTTTAAACTGGGACATGCTTGAGTAGGAACGTGTTAAATTGAAATTACATTAGAACACGTTACTTCTCTAGGTCGGTCCTGGCTTTGCTTTTGCCTTCCCTGGCTTTACTTTTGCCTTGCCTTGCTTTGGGTCTGGTACTAACTGGTCTGAGCTCAAAGTGTGAGTTCATCTCTGAGGGTCCACGCCACTGAAATTCAAGTTCACTAGCAACATAAAGGAACACCTCCCTAGATGCCACGTGCGTCGTCGCTGTAGTGAGACTGTGAAAATAGACTGGCTGACTGAGTAAAAGAGACCAGGCAGATACAGACAATCCAGCTGAGTATTACTCAGTGTTTATGCAAATATCGAAAGGACAGTTGATTTGGCAATTCATTAGTTAACCGATAAAGCATGTACGCGCAAAGAATCGAGAAGTAGACTATTCGCGCTCGTATTTGATTATTGTTAACTTGTTAAACTTTATTAAATCTTATTTTTCTTTGTTAAAACCTCTTAGTAGTTAATTTTTATGCATAATAGACCTATAGATATTTCTTAGATTGAATGGGGGCGAATGAGCAGAATGTTGATAACGAATGCATATTAATTTAGAGGAAATTAAATGTTTTCAATCTAGCTAAAAGTTCGCAATTTATTAGTTTGTAAATTTGTCGTCTGAACTACAAGACACACTTTTAATCAGTCAAATAGTAAATTGAGCAACCAGTCTGCATAGAATATGAGAGAAGGAATTAATTATATTTAAAATCCTTAATTATTCTAGGGCAGGGTCTATAAATAAATACTGGAAACGTAACAACGTATAATGGATGTATTAATTATAGAAAAGAAAAATGGTAACCCCTGCATACTCACAGAAGACAAGAGGTTATCTGTACTCGTCACGGTTCCTTTCAGAGCGTCTATTTCTTTCTGGACATTCAAGTTCCCAAGGGCAGCATTGGCCATGTTAGGAAAGTTCATTTTGTCATTGATTTTCAGATCCTGAATGGTAAGACAACAATCGAGCTTGGGAAAACGACTGTAATTTCTGGGCGTCAAGGATCGCATATGTTTTAATTTAAAGTAAAATATTCGGTCAGATTATAAAGCTGTTTCCTCATCTGTGTAGCATTTTACATACATACAAACATACACTTACACACATTATCATTATATTCTCCTTAGCAACTGTGACTCAAATAATTCATTCTCCACACTCATTCAGCTTGCTTTACGTCACATAACCTCTTGCGCAACAATTCACAAGGACAAGTGAATCTACATTTATGCACAACAGCAGCTATAGCCTGCAACGAACCTCTTTGTAGTTCAATAACTCTTGCAAACCAACATCGACCATGGCCTGCATTTTCGCAGCAGTGTACAAGGTCTCTCCTTTTTCACATTTCCTGTAACAGTCAGTGGTAGTTGTGAGTCAAAGGACCCTCGAATATTAAGTCAGTGATTAAGAGAATTGTAGCGGCATTTATGACCTTGAATTGACTACTTTCACTGCGGCCTGGAAGTCTCTGACTTATGATTAGGCCATAAGACAAAGGGGCCACGACATCAATATCTTTTGACTGCTATGTGCTACCTCTTCTACCACCCCTCAAACCATCTTCGTAATATGCAGTTTTAAAATACGTACGCACGCACGCACGCACGCACACACACACACATATAAAACATCATTTATTTCTTCTGAATTGATTTATTTTCTTTTTCACTAATAGCCATTTCCTCTACTGTAATCCCAGCAGACGTAGAAGAGAAATTGAATAATCTAATAATATTTTCACATATTTTAACAAACTGCGAACCTCTATTGTCAATCCAGATTGCTATTTTCACTCTGAGAAAAGTTCTTATTAAAATTACAATATTAACTCGTAGGTTCCAAGTTACGACAAGTTATGGTTGACTTGTAACACTCAAATTAAAGTGACAGCTATCAACCTGTTACTGGGATGTGCTTCGATACTCAACTGACAGTGACCACCCAGACTATTTATAGAATTTCAATTTTTCATAATCTTTTGCGTACGTAGTAAGTGCATCAACAGTCTACGAACTGGTCTCATGCTTATAGAGGCAGTTTTAATTAGCAGTAACCCATTGCTGACAATAACAACAGCAATAACAGGAAAAATATATGCTTAGATCAACGTTAATTTTTTAAAATTGTATTATCATTACGTTAATTCTTTATTGTGTTATCATTACGTTAATTCTTTATTGTATTATCATTACGATAATTCTTTATTGTATTATCATTACGATAATTCTTTATTGTATTATCATTACGTTAATTCTTTATTGTATTATCATTACGATAATTCTTTATTGTATTATCATTACGTTAATTCTTTATTGTGTTATCATTACGTTAATTCTTTATTGTATTATCATTACGTTAATTCTTTATTGTGTTATCATTACGTTAATTCTTTATTGTATTATTATTACGTTAATTCTTTATTGTATTATCATTACGATAATTCTTTATTGTGTTATCATTACGTTAATTCTTTCTTGTATTATCATTACGTTAATTCTTTATTGTATTATCATTACGTTAATTCTTTATTGTGTTATCATTACGTTAATTCTTTATTGTATTATTATTACGTTAATTCTTTATTGTATTATCATTACGATAATTCTTTATTGTGTTATCATTACGTTAATTCTTTCTTGTATTATCATTACGTTAATTCTTTATTGTATTATCATTACGTTAATTCTTTATTGTGTTATCATTACGTTAATTCTTTATTGTATTATCATTACGTTAATTCTTTATTGTATTATCATTACGATAATTCTTTATTGTGTTATCATTACGTTAATTCTTTATTGTATTATCATTACGTTAATTCTTTATTGTATTATCATTACGTTAATTCTTTATTGTATTATCATACTACACTTTATGGCGTCATTGTGCTTGCTTTTTTATAAACAACACTCTATTTATAATTAAATTAAACTAACTAAAAATAAAATAACAAAACAAACATGAAAAAATAATACATTTTCAAGGTAAAATAAGAAAAAAATCAAGTAGAAGAAAGCAAGATGAAAGTATGTAAAATGAATTTCCTTACGTTATATAAGTGTAATTTAATTAACAAGTTAAATTAACATGAATTCAGTTCACTTCAAATCAATCAGTTCAGCAACATACATTTTAAAAAAGTAAAACTTTAATTAATTAATTTAATTAACAATTTCACTCAAATTAAACTAATTCAAATTAAATTGATTATTGGCAATACTGTGAGCTTCAGTGCTATAGCGTATCCATACTATTCCTGTGCATGCAGCTATAATTAATTGTATGGCGCGATAGTGCTTTTGTGCTCTACTTCCGGATTTAACTGAATACAATGCTCGGTCTGCAAATCTCTCTAAAATACAAGAAAATCAGGACTCTTACTGGTCAGTTCCCATTTTGTTTTTAGATAAAATTTAAGAAGATTTATTAATTTAAAATACCACTTCAACAGCGATATCCTGTCTTAAGTTGTGTACATCCTTTTGCGCTCACACGCACATGCAAACAAACACACAGTTACATAATACATACATATATATATATATGTATGTATTATGTAACTGTGTGTTTGTTATATATATAATTTGGAGATAGGGTGTGTTTTCAAAGTGTTATATATAATAAATTAATATATTTCATACTACTAATCGGTGAGTTTTACACTTCACTTTTATTTTCTGCGAAATGTTTGGCTCGTAAAACTCTCTCTTCATTAAGTCAGCATGTAATTTAACAAATAATATTAATGGAGAATTTTCTTGTGATAAACACTGCCTACTTGCATTTACAATGACTCTTACGACAATTTCTCACTGTTTAAAGTTGGCATTTGTTGTCTTTATTGTCGTCTCATTCTAACAAACAGCTGGAGACAGAGTAACATGTTTTCAACTCAGTTATTATTGTGTAAAAATAAATAAGCTTACTTTCGCTACAAGATAAATGACGCTTCTTTATTATGATACTAGTTTATTCATTTCCATGGACTGGATTGCTAGTGTGAAGAGGTTAAATAATGTATGGTGGAATTTACATACGCACATTTTGTCCCAGCAAACTTGCAGATAATATGTACAGTCCTGTTTTTTAATTTGCTTTACTTTGCTTTAAGTAACTTAAACCCAAGACCCGTGACGTGATACTTGTAATAGATAACGTCGCGGTTTTATCGAGATGGTTAATCTGAACTCACTCCATGACCTCAAAGAAGTTAAGCGAGACTTTGCGACCCACTAATTCTAACTTGTAGTTGGACAAGTCAATATAGGACTTTGCAGCAGCTGCATACTGAAACAAAGAAAGAAAATTATCCATGTTTATCAAATGTGTCTAAGAGAGTACTCGTGCGTGCGTGCGTGCGTGTGTGTGTGTGTGTGTGTGTGTGTGTGTGTGTGTGTCTTCTTATATATGTTATTCACTTTCACCAAATATTCAGATATACCAACCAATCTTATCGACAGTTAGTCTGAAGACGACTCCAAGTAAATGTCAAGGAATGAACACATTTAATAATAACGCAAATAATTATGGTAGTAATAGGACAAGTCAACAAGTATACATGATATGTACACATTTAATAATAACGCAAATAATTATGGTAGTAATAGGATAAGTCAACAAGTATACATGATATGTACACATTTAATAATAACGCAAATAATTATGGTAGTAATAGGACAAGTCAACAAGTAGACATGATATGTACACATTTAATAACAACGCAAATAATTATGGTAGTAATAGGACAAGTCAACAAGTATTCATGATATGTACACATTTAATAACAACGCAAATAATTATGGTAGTAATAGGACAAGTCAACAAGTATTCATGATATGTACACATTTAATAACAACGCAAATAATTATGGTAGTAATAGGACAAGTCAACAAGTATACATGATATGTACACATTTAATAATAACGCAAATAATTATGGTAGTAATAGGACAAGTCAACAAGTATACATGATATGTACACATTTAATAATAACGCAAATAATTATGGTAGTAATAGGACAAGTCAACAAGTATACACGATATGTACACATTTAATAACAACGCAAATAATTATGGTAGTAATAGGACAAGTCAACAAGTATACATGATATGTACACATTTAATAACAACGCAAATAATTATGGTAGTAATAGGACAAGCCAACAAGTATACATGATATGTACACATTTAATAACAACGCAAATAATTATGGTAGTAATAGGACAAGTCAACAAGAACGTTTTTCGAAAATAAATAGAATTATGACAGATATCTGAGACCAGTACTAATTCGTTTTGGACTGGTAGCCATGTAGGTTTGTTTGGATTTTAGTTGTTGTTTTCTGTTGATTCTCTTTTGATAACTTTTTCTAATGCTGACTTTTCTCCTAGTAGCTCTATAGATATAGAAGATCTCAATATATTGTGTATATAAAGATTGTTAGAGTTGCTGTATAGATATTAGATCTCAATATGTTTTGAATATAAAGACTGCCAACAGTTTGTCTATGCACATGTACTGGCCCTGATTATCTTCTGGTCACCTCGAAATACTCATTCTGTTTGAAACTAAGATGTTTCGCTATTTCAGAAAACTTTAAAATTCGGAATTTCAAATGACCTTGGAGCTATGGAGATGCATTTTACTAAAAGTCATCTGTCACAAGTAACATAGATACATGTTAAAAGTAATGATTTGATTTTCCACAATGTTTTCAATGTGATTGTGTAACGCACAGTTATTATGCTGTTTATAGAGTTATTTTGTTTATACAGTTATTATGTTGTTTATACACTTATTATGTTGTTTATACAGTTATTATGTTGTTTATACACTTATTATGTTGTTTATACAGTTATTATGTTGTTTATACAGTTATTATGCTGTTTTTACAGTTATTAAGCTGTTTATACAGTTTCAATTATAATTAAATTTCAGTTTTCATATTTCATTTTCATTCCCAGTTTACTGCTTTAACTGTGCACTGTGGGTAGGGAACTTTGTTTTGACACCCTAGCATTGTACTGTACGAATAATATGTGTGTGTGTGTGTGTGTGTGTGTGTGCATGCGTGCGTGTTTGTATCTGTATGTTTGTATGCATGCAAGTAAACTATGTATGTATGCATGTAAATATACAATTAAAAATTCAAATTTAACTATTACACTAAGCTAGCGATAAAATGATTCCTTTCTTAGGTTTCACTGCATTGTGGCGGTGACGTGTCATGAGGGAACAGTACAAATATGGAAATCAAATGACAAATACAATCTGCAATAACCACATTTATAAGGCCGAGCCTCACGTTTTATGAAGATATATAAAAACTGTCCAAATGTGGAGTGAAATAAAACTCTAATTTTTAAATATTCATTTCAAATAGACACTTATTTATTACCATCCACGAAATATTGAATGATATAGCACAGAAAATATTTAAATGAACTGGTTTGGTATGTGCACTAGCAATGACGTTTAAAGTACCATTATCTATTGAAAATGGGTGATATGCAAAAGGTGTTATATGTTCAGTGGTTGGTTAAGACATTTAACACAAATCTATCAGAGTGACCATTGTTGATTACATTTTGAACAGTATTTCTCTCATTGTAATCAGTACTCAAGTAGAATTATAGAAAAATGTTTAGTGAAAACAACTATAGTGAACTGAGATTCGAAATAAGTTTAAATAACTAATCTTGATCTATCTTAAGAGAATGTCCAAAGTGGTGATATGCCTGTACTAAATAGTTTTGTGTTGTGCATTATAAATTATAAAAATTGATGTTGTGAAAGACAGTAAAAATAACATAAATTGTATTTAGATCGATTACTTTCTTTCGGGTGAGCAGCAACATACAAAAGTAAAATTATATTTCAGAACATTTCGTTAGATGTTTACTCCAAAACAAGACGTACTGAAATATATTTGCAAGCATGTGGAATGTAGCTTTAATTAACCAAGATTTTGTATTCTATTCTTCTATAGAGAACATTTTAAATGAATACAGCTCTATAAATTTGCGAATGTATTTCCACAGGATTAGACAACCATTTAGATGTGATGGATATATACACGCACATGCCGATACAGAAACGTCATAGCCAATTATCTGTGCACTTTCATAAAAATAATAAAATATATTTACAAAGCAAGAAACAAAGATGAATAAACTATGAATGCAATTATAATTTCTGATTGATTGATTGATTGTGTCCATTTTCCAATTTTCGTTTTTATGCGGACGGAAGTGTGATTGCCCGGAGAGCATAGTTTTATAATATAGCAGTTTATGAAATAGCACTATGCTATAAAATTTAACTGAATACTTATACAAAACTAAACCTTCCTTGAAAGGAAAAAGAGAGAAACACAAACGTGTTAGTCCTTACGTGTCATACTTATTATCATATGCACATGAACTAGTTAATTAATCAAATCGTAAAGTATTTCAATAATTATTCAAAATACAGGATTTTCAAAATCAGTAATTAAGATTCGCGGCAGATAAATAAATTTAACTGAGATTTTAATCATCGTAAGTTAGATATAGTTTATTCGACTGACACAAGCCAAGTGAGAAAATGGTTGCTTATAAATATATAGATATTGTTTTATAATAGACACTTAAAGTGTCGTTATCGTGAACATTCGAAAGTTAACGTTTTACTTCAGCATTGAACGCCCTAAGGAATTAACCACCTTCACAAGAACTATCACAAGTAGAATACCTTCTACAGAATAAGTTGAGAAGAGGAAATCCTCACAGGAACAAATCAAGACAGAGAATATCAAAAGATGAAAAAGTCTGTTGCAGTTTCTGTGAGGTAAAGAAGTTATCAAAAAAGAAAAGCACTGAAAAGGTTTTATTCTTTAATTAGTTTTCAGTTTGGACTTTTATGCTCATGTGCAAATTTTCATTTCTTTCATTTTGACTATGTAGTACTTTCCCAATGCTAAAGAGATAAATCTACATTCACTTATTACTGAAAATATAAACGATACACTTTGAAACAATGATACATGTTATACGTGAACGTGTGTACGAGCTTGTGTTTATATATCTTAGGGTGGTGGTGATGTATGTTTATGTATCTTAGGGTGATGGTGATGTATGTTTATGTATCTTAGGGTGGTGATGATGAATGTTTATGTATCTTAGGGTGGTGGTGATATATGTTTATGTATCTTAGGGTGGTGGTGATGTATGTTTATGTATCTTAGGGTGGTGGTGATGTATGTTTATGTATCTTAGGGTGGTGGTGATGTATGTTTATGCATATCAGGGTGGTGGTGATGTATGTTTATGTATCTTAGGGTGGTGGTGATGTATGTTTATGCATATCAGGGTGGTGGTGGTGTATGTTTATGTATCTTAGTCTCACACTTGTTCATAATCACCTCAACCATTAGAGATAGAAGGAAAGTTATTTTGTTGAAGAAAGTCCATATTTTAATCACTTTGCATTTAATGAAACTCAACTCGGGTCATAAAGGCGATCAATAACTGACTGATAAAGAAAGAATGGACTTAGAATATTTCATACATGTTTGCCATTGATCTATGATTTGAATTAGAAAATGCTTTATGCATTTGAACCATTATTTCTATGTTCACTAATTGATTACGTTGTACATTATACTTGTGAATTTTGATCGATGCTATATTTCTTATGCCGTGTGTGTATTGGGCTAACGAAATTCTTGCAGGATTTGTAAGTTGAGAATGTATATAAGAGAGAAAGGAGTTTTAGAGATGAATATACCTGAAATTTAGCGCCGTAATGTGACTTTTGAAGAGAAGAGCAAGTCATTTTTCATTTCACTTCAGGCAACAGAGTGACTGACGTAATTTACCAGATTATATTTGGTGTGAGAATCCAAACTTTACAGGAAATGTTGCTGTAAGTTTATTCCTGTTAATTTAATTTGAGAGCCAATACAACAGAGATTTGTGGCCTGAGATTATTTTGAACTTCCTAATTAGTGTGCATGAGTAGTGCACATGAATATTTGAGAACATTCCTCCCGATGCACTTGATAGCACATGTGATGATTCTTCATGGTGTGCTTTGTGAGCACATCAAAGATTCTGGAACATTGTGCAACGTGCCCAGAATGGGTACGTGAGACCGTCGTCTGAATAAGAAAGACAGTGACTTGTTGCAAATCACGTGTTTCTGAACAATGCCAGAGTCTGCCACCATTGACTTTAATTATTTCTCTGAAACTCCGCTCTCATTCTGCAATCCATGGACCTTTTTAAATCTATGTATGTTCATTTTTATGTCTATGATAGGATAAACTGAATGACTTGTCCAAATTTAACTGAATATTGTTGGAAAGTGATGTCAATGTTCTTTTGATTATATTCATAAATTATGTTGTATATTTGTTTGTTGATTTAATACATTTATTGTTAAATTTATTGACATTCTTAAAAATATTGATAGCCATATGTTGGATAGATAGAAGGTGGATGGGGGCTCACTAGATATAGATTAATGAGGGATTTATCTTCTCCTTTGGTAAGACGTTTTCCACATACGGAAACATTGTGTGACGGTAAATGTTTTTCTTTAATGCTCTGGAAGATTGAAAACGTTTTCAGCTCCCGCATATCCGCCAAATAAGAGAGACGAGTGGTGTCTTTGGGAGAATTATTATTAATATAATCTAAAATTCTTATCACTTCTAATTAGTTGTGGAATGATTAAATAATAATAATAATAATAATAATAATAATAATAATGATAATAATCATAACCATTAACTAGGGTGGCGTTGTGTCACACTTACCTTCTCCATCTTCTTGTAATCCATCAATGTTTGACATCCATAGCGCTCAAAAGGTGATCCAAACATGAACAACCTGGTAATTAACTAGGGTGGCATTGTGTCACACTTACCTTCTCCAACTTCTTGTAATCCATCAATGTTTGACATCCATAGCGCTCCAAAGGTGATCCAAACATGAACAATACGGTAGACACCAACATCATAGGGGAGCCGATTACAAAGATTATGACTGTTGCGCTTTTAAAAACAAAAAATAAATTAAAAGACTTTATATTTGTTGACTTTCATGCTTAGGAATAAATGAGATGAATGTTTGTTATCTAATTGAGAGAAGAGGAAGATTTCGGTAATTCAGTCATAAAATCGTTGGAGTTATATGGCCCTATGAAGTCTGTCTATGATGGCTGAATTTGGAGTCTAGTTAGTGAAGTCATGCATATGTTTGTTCATTTTAAATCTATTGTTTCTTCATAAGCACATCGAAAAGTATACGATATAGAAACAATCGAGCAGTCCGCTTAAACGAAATATTAGTCTAAAATAGACAAGCAATTGCTTTAGTCTCACCAAGCCAAAGACGAAATATTAGTCTAAAATAGACAAGCAATTGCTTTAGTCTCACCAAACCAAAGACGAAATATTAGTCTAAAATAGACAAGCAATTGCTTTAGTCTCACCAAACCAAAGACGAAATATTAGTCTAAAATAGACAAGCAATTGCTTTAGTCTCACCAAACCAAAGACGAAATATTAGTCTAAAATAGACAAGCAATTGCTTTAGTCTCACCAAAGACGAATGGTCGTAGAGTAAAAAGTACATTTTAAAAAAAAATGTTTGATTGATAGAATTTTACGGCTTTGTAAAGCCGCCCGGTCTCGAGCTTCCAATTGAGCCCTCGATAGATGTCTCCAAAACAAAGGGAAAAAGAAAAGAAAACGTTGACGAGTTAAATGAAACGTGCTAAAGATTGCAAAAATTCAACTTGCACTCGATCACACACTGAATGGATCGAAGCGATTAGGAGAGATAAATCAATCAGTTACAGAAGTATTCATATTAATTGTTATTTGCCTACATTTTATAATTCTTTCATTGAATATCTTGTTTTGTTTTAAATAAATAATCTCTGTATCTGGCTGAGACACTTTCAGTAATTAATATGATTTCCTTGCACGTGTGTGTGTTGGACACATTTTAGACTTCCTGGTCTTTTAAGCCGAGTTTTAGTCATGGAAGACATGTAATACGTGGGCACTGTGGAGAGCGGTGAACAGGTGGTTTAGGGCAACGGTTTGGAGGTTAGTGAGATAAGTATGTGACTCGCTCAAAAAATATGAGTGAGTGAGTTACAGATACTTTACGGTATTTCACGGCACACGTACACGCACGCCAGCGCACACATTTTTTCGATAACTTCATTCCTCCCAGAAACCGCAACATAATTTTGTCTTTTGATGTTCTCTGTCCTGGTTGGTTCCTGCCAGGATTTCCTCTTTTCAACTTATTCTGAAGAGGGCACTGTACTTGTCATAGTTCATGTAAAGGTAGTTAGTTCCTTATATTGCCGATGATGACGGTGTATTTTTTAAAATTAGTTTATTTGTTTTGTTGGTTGTTTTGTTTTCTTAACTACTTAACTGTCAGGTTATTTTGCCACTCAGCGATAACTGAATGAGTATGCTTACTGAAACATGAAAAGCGGCTGTGAACATGAATGGATTGCATATGCTAAACATTTCAAATAATATAAAAAATATTATTTTGAAAATATTTAAAGTTACAAAATAAATATAAAATAAAAGGGATCCATATATAAAATAAAATAAAAGCTTTCTATGAAAACGACGGTCTTTTCCAGTAATGCAAGGTTAAAAAATCAATACATTATCATAAGAAAATGTTCACAATATTTCTTATTCAAAAGGCAAATACAAGTCCAATTGCAAATTTGAGTCCATTCTTGATTATTAGATAAAAATATTTTTGTCTTCAGAAACTCCACAGAAGAAATGACCAATTTCAAAAGAAATTTTGAATAATCAAATACAATTTGTGAAATTGCACAATTTATATTGTAAGTACATTATTGATTAGTTGCAAAAGTACTATTTATTCTGCATAATTTTCAGTCCTAAGACATTTTCTAAATAAAAATTATGTCCTCAAGTTGAATATAGTCCATCTTCATGCAAGCCAATCCCAGCCATTTTCAACTCAACTGGTATGGTGTGGAAAAATACGGGTCAGCATCTTTTATCAAAATAGGAACTGGTAATTATTCATTTTCTGATGAATAGTACTGCTGAATATTTCTGTTAAATAATATAGAATAAACATCTGTTTCAAGTTCAAATTTGGCTGTGGAATTGACACAGACTCAATGCATTCGACATCGCATGACTTGCAAGATTTCCATTGCCTGGTAAATTACAATGGGTGACCCCCAAAACTAGCTTTCTTCATCACACAAACAGGTTAAATAAAACTATCCAATAGTAGAAGTGGTACAGCTAAAGCAAACACATATTAACT
>CM054180.1:25580000-25670000 GCA_028829895.1 Sinotaia quadrata
TTAATCTCAGCCCATTGGATAATAGAAAACTACTCACTCAGTTTGCATTCCATCTACAATCTAACATATTCTGTTCACTTAAACTCATACACTTTCGGAAATACCACCATAAGGAGTGCCCAAGGTCGGGTTGCTCTGACAATTAGCAATTTATATAACAATATAAAAGTAGGAAGGGTCAAATTTACTGTGTGTGTGTGTGTGTGTGTGTGTGTGTGTGTGTGTGTGTGAATTCAAACTTTAATATTCCAGCGCATTTTTGACAAATTAATATTAATTTTCATTAATTTACAGATTTCTACTCAAACCCTGTCATTTATTGAAAACAAATCTTAGCATTTTTTGTTATTTTATTTGGAATCGGGTGGGGTGGGGTGGGGTGCTTCCTTTTTGCAAAGTAAAATAAATTCATACTTGATTTTTCCAGGCTGCATATTAAATACATATAAAACCGAATTACGGAATATTTTATATGTATGCATTATTTTAACCTATTTTTCATTCTGATGATATATTTTGTCTTAATCTGACTTTCATTCTCACAAAACTGGTTCATAGATAGCCTTCTTTTCGTATTATTGATACATGTCCACACATTCTCAAAAGAAAAGCATAATAATTGCTAGAAAAGTGGGGTACTTTTACATATGCTTATTAGTTGCTATATATGCTGTTCTATTTAAATAAATATGCCTGTGTGACTAGTATGCAAAGTAGGAATTTATTTAAAATTATTATTTTGCGAATAGATTAACCTTTCAATTGTAGATAGTAAGCATGTTTATGCTTGGCCCATGACAGCTAAATATATTTATAAAGCTTTCTATGATTCTAAATAGGTGAATACATTAGGTACACACTAATCTGTCATACGTTTTCAACATTCAAGAGGACGTCTAAATTTGATGGTCGAAGTGACAATCTCTGGTATTTTGCAGTTTAATCACAATCGCATTTATTTGTACGTATTACTCTTACACACACACTCACACACTCACACACACACACACACACACACACACACACACACACACACACAAGCACGCACGCACACACACATGCACATGATTACACATATAATAATACACCCTCTGTCCACGGAAATGTAAACACATATGATAATACACCTACTGAGCACGCACACACACAGTCACATAAATGCCTATATGCGTGTGTGTATATATCTTTGTGCTTATGTATTATGTAAAATAAAAATTATAGTATTATACTTGCATGCATGAGTGAAAAGTTAATGTATGTGTATTGGTGTACCTTTCTGAAGTTAACAGATGCAGACTCACCTGGCATCATTAAACTTATCGCCTTCCTTGATCAAATTATTGGATTGATTTTGTATCTTAGACGATTCATTGTTTATCTGTTTTACCCGAAAAAATATAAAATAAAAATAAAGAAATATGTACATGAATATACTGAATCATTAGTTAATAATTAATAATTAATTAATAATCATTAATAGAGATTGCATTCGTTTTTTTAAAAAGCAGTTCATAAATCAGTTCTAAAACAAAAGACAGCAACATTTTCACCCAGAGATTAAGACAATAGCCTTAACACATTTCCTAATGATGGTGCATTAAGGGAACACTTTAACTAACAGGTTGTCATTATTAACAGAAAATGGCATCTAAATTCGAGATATGAAATCCTATGGTTTAATCTGTTAATGGATTTTCTACATAAACATAAAAATATTAAACAAAAATATTGAACATAAACATATTAAACATAAAAATATTAAACATAAAGTATGCATCATCTGAACCCGGCTTAAGTTAATAAAACAATCCTGACAGAAAAACTCAGCGTATCTTTTGCTGTCCAATAAATTACTGGCAAAGTGCTATAAATAAACCCTCTCTCCCACTCCTTATACCAAACACTCCGCCCAACATAATTCCAATTAGGAAGCCGAATAACACTTTCAAAGCCATTAATACGTACTCTTCTACCACTGAAAGAGGTCACAAATGGACGCGTTTCCATCATTCAGACTAATAATATTGATGACCTACAGACGAGATTGCTAGTCATTGTGATAGTTTTGTAATACTGAGATCAGATAACTACATATCCTATAAATAGAATGCTGCTCATGAAACAGGGATGATATCCACTATCACGTAACATTCTGACTGTGTGAAGTCAATAAAATTCCCAGTTTAAAAGGACCATTTGTACTAAAGTCAATAAAATTCCCAGTTTAAAAGGACCATTTGTACTAAAGTCAATAAAATTCCCAGTTTAAAAGGACCATTTGTACTAAAGTCAATAAAATTCCCAGTTTAAAAGGACCATTTGTACTAAAGTCAATAATATTCCCAGTTTAAAAAGACAATTTTTGCTAAAGTACAAAATATGAAATATATTTCTGAAACCGACCATTTAAACTGAATGTAACGCCAATGCCACCTTGTTATGGTTATAATTATTATTAATTAATTAATCGTTAATAACTAATTACAAGTGATAAGAATCTTAATTTATATTTTTAATAATTCTCCAGAAGAAACCACAAGTCTCTCTCACTTGTTGGATATGTGGGTGCTGTAAATTTCAAACATTGCTGGTGACATTTCCACCATAATATGAAACGAATAACTATTCACAAGACCAGATTCTATGACGGTTTTAAGACATACGCATAAATAATCAACTTGTTTGGAAACCAAGATAATATAATTTTAAATGCATCAATAATCACTGAACATTAAAATATCATTTATCATATTATTTTCTCTCATTATAAGGTGGAACATGAAGCCGTCATGGCTGCACACTTAAAGATATTTAAGGACAATATATTACCGAAAATGTCACCATAATATTCCTTATTATAGGTAAGAGATATGACCGGATATGTCTCTCCACTTAAGGAATACAAACGCAAATCATATGCAAAAATATTATCATTAATATTATCATTATTTCTTTTCTCTTTATACTCTGTGTAAGAGTATTCTTTCCTCTCTACCATAGAAATGATACAAAATATTTATAGAAAGTTTCTGCAGGATTTACAGAGAATTATGTACTAGAGCCTTAAACTTCCATTTCTACTTCTATGGACAAAAATAGCCAGCCCCTACATTGTCGGTGCCTTTAATGACTTCCACGTACATCTATACCTTTGTAGTAATAATGACCACCTGGTCAAAAACATATTTGCCTTAGCTGAGTGAGCTAAGTAGGTGAGAGATTGGTGATCTGTCTGAATGACAAAATACTTGGCATATAGTTAGGTTTGGAATTTCTGGATTGACCGGACAATTCCCATAATTCTTTCTCTGAAGTCAAATAATTTTGTTCAGCCACATTTAACGTACAAATGGAGTAGATTACTGGATACAGAATATCATCGTATTTCTGCATCACTACAGTACCTAATCCTGCATTGCTAGCATCTATTCTGAGTATAAATTCTTCATTGAAGTCAGGCCAGTAGAAGACCGGAGCTCGTGACAGGCAGTCTTTCAAACTAGCAAAGCTAGTCAATTGTGGTGCTATGAGCAGGGCCATTTCCTCCTCAAGTTCAGCCACTCTGACAGTCAGAAACAATTATCTACCCTCTCATGACTGAGTCCAGTGTGACATCCAGGTGACATGCCCCATCAATGACAATTTCAGCAAAATTCATCTGCATATCACCTTCACACTTGTCACTGACCATTCCTGGTTCACTTTGCATACCTTCAGACATGCTCTTAGCATCCTGTGCAGCGGCTTGCCTACAAGTGAGTATGCACACATTGTCGAGCAAGTCTGGGGTGTCCTCACTATTGAGAACATATTTATATCCCACGATTGCACTCTCAACACAATTTACTAGACATACAGCCTTAATGCGTCCACATATATACTTGGTTTCTATGTCTACCATCACAATGGGTACTTATCATTTATGCCAGTGGCTAATGCAATTGTTTGAAACTCTCCAGTGTAGTCACTTTCCTGCACTAGGCTAACCCTAATCTGCAACCAGTGTTACAGATAACTGGAACACAATGTCCACTTATGTATGCATTAAAGTGAGGTGCACCACTTGGTTCTATGGCATTTATGTTATCTGGGCAAGAATGTTTAATATAGCATGGTTTGTGACATCTAAAGTACACTACTGGTTCATTCTTAACACCTTTGTCTGTACTGGTGGGGTGAAAGATGAGTACTCTATTTTATATCTTTTTAAATGAAGCTGCAACATATATAAAATCAAACTGTTAGTGTACTTCATTGACGAGTGGGACATACAGATGTAGGTTTCATCAATTTAAGAGAGAGCAGATGGATACATTTATCACACAGCTAGCGCATTTGGACGACATGGTTAGAGCTGCTCGAATTAGAGATTAACAATGGGAAATATGTTAGTGATCACTTTGCGAATGACAAATTACAGACATCAGGTCCTCCAGCACTTTTAGCTTACGTTAAGGACAAAAGGACCAAAGAGTTTGACAGATTGGTTAAATGCAGCTGACACGTAATGATCTGACAGCTAGGTATACTTCTGAACGTCACAAAACTGTTATATGAACAAATGACAGAATGATATGTCTGACCTCAAACCAAGTATGGTACACACTTCATCGTCTTTTTTAAAAATAAGTCCATTTTCTCTCATTCACTCAGTTAACTCACCATTGCATTACATAAACAATTTCTAGCATATTCTCAACTCGAGTGCTTACTCCAACTCAGACACTCCCAAAAATACCATCATAAGCAGTGCCCAAGGTCGGGTTATTTTGACAATTTGTATAGCAATTAAGTTTAGAAATATCGATAGGCTCATTTTCTCTGTGTAATGAAATATCTTTTTTCAAATAACCATTTATACTGAAGTACATACAAGACTTTCTTTGGCAGAGTTCAAGCCAAGTGTGCATCAACAGAAGTAAAGAGCATACATGTAATCTGAATTCCACTGCTAAATAATCAAGAAGACTATTTTCTAACTCACAGCATTACTAATCTAGTAATCGTCTCCGTCTTTGTTAAGATAAATGACAATGCAAGAAAATAAAACTTAAAGTTAAGATTCAAAGACTTTTTATTTCCTATTTACCTTTGCCACTTAAGAACGTTCCAAGTATACTGGACCTACTAGACAATATGAATTTCGTAGTCTCAAAGATTGCTGCTGCTGCTGGTGGTGGTGATGATGAATTTAAATGTGAAGTAAAAGGAAGAGAGAGTCATAAAATGCTGTAAACGTTTGTCGTGATATCGTTCAAATTAAGATGAATTGGTTTTGTTGTGAAGATTATAAGTTTAAATTGACCATGTACAGAATTTTTGTTGTTATTATTTTTATCGAAAGTATCAATAGCAAGACGACCTCGTTGCTGAGTTGAGTGTTACTACAGAATTTACCTGTTTCTGGAAGGTGCCTATTTTTTTCAGAATCGGGTCGATTTTCTCGTTAAATATATTATTCAATTTAGACAACGGATCGACACCTGTGCAAAGAAACAACCAACAAATTGTTACTTACTATATTATCGACTTGTTTCTTAAATATATAGCCTAGTTTAGACAACAGATTGACACATGTTCAAAACACAAAAAACAACAAATTATATATAATCGACTTGATTCTTAATTATATTACCCAGTTTAGACAATGGATTGACACCTGTGCAAGGACACAAAAAAACAAAATTGTTCTTTAAGAAAAGGATCGACTTGCTTCTTAAATATATCACTCAGTTTAGACAAAAGATTGACACCTGTGCAAAATACACAAACAAATTGTTTCTTAATAATATCACGTGATGCTCAGTGTTTTCAGAGTAATCATGGCGCAATATGGATCTTAATCGTTAAAAAAAAACAGAAGAATGCAATTAATCTAAAATGTAACAAAACTTCAAGAAATACTGCTGATATGGTAATGGATTAAATGCAATAGCAGGAAATTTGGTTCTTGTAGAAAAACAAGTAAAAGATAAAAAAGAAATAGAGAGTAGTTTAACCAGTGCACGCTGACTAATATCAGTGCAGTACCCAGAGAACAGGTTTAATCAATGCACTCTGACTAATATCAGTTGATCAGTTCAATACCCAGAGAGTAGCTTTAAACAGTGCACTCTGACTAATATCAGTTGATCAGTTCAATGCCCAGAGAGTAGGTTTAAACAGTGTACTCTGACTAATATCAGTTCAATACCCAGAGAGTAGCTTTACAGCAGTGCACTCTGACTAATATCAGTTCAATACCCAGAGAGTAGCTTTAAACAGTGTATTCTGACTAATATTAGTTCAATACACAGAGAGTAGATTTAAACAGTGTATTCTGACTAATATCAGTTCAATACCCAGAGAAGTAATTAAGCAATGTGATTTGCAATTTCAAACGAGTCATATTATTAGTATATTCTATTGTCCTGTCAAAAAAGTCACATTATTAGCACGTGTCACAGTCGTGTCTAAACGTGTCATTGCCTTATCAAATCAGTAACATTTCTAGCACGTGTTACTGCCTTGTCTAACGTGTCACATTAATAGCGTGTCTTTGCTTTATCATAGGAGTAGCATTAATTAACATGGGGTGTAATTTCCCTATCAAGCGAGTCACATTATTAGCATGTGTCATTGCCTTATATTGATATTAAAGACTAAGTGAAATGGAATCTAGGTCAAACAGTGGACGAGATTTGCCCCGTTACTAAGACACAATCCAATGCCCTTGGAATAAAAAACAAGCAGAAGTGACGTCAAAAATGGGAGTCAAATAGCCGCCAATGTAATATTCTCTAGTTCTTCATGACCGTTAGATCCAGTTCGTACTGACGACAGCGAAAGTTCAACTGTTAGTACTTTGCATACCATTTGTAACGATGTTGGAGATACAGAGGAAACAATGACTGATGAAGTCCATGTCTGGTAGTTTATTTTTCTAATATAGTCAGCGTACTTCATAGGCTTACCATAAATTTGCAGTCATCATGTTCATATTCTAACTATTATTCTTCTTCTTCTTCTTCTTCTTCTTCTTCTTCTTCTTCTTCTTCTTCTTCTTCTTCTTCTTCTTCTTCTTCTTCTTCTTCTTCTTCTTCTTATTATTATTATTATTATTATTATTATTATTCAGCCTCTTTCCACGACTTCTGTTTTGACTGTCGGTTGTAATCCAAGGTCTCGGAATCTTACCAAGATTCTGGGAGATCCAAAGTTTTACGGAGGATGTGGGCACTTCCGAGGAGCGCTGCTTTGAGTAGTGGAGCGATTCTGTGGTTTCCAGGGAGTTTATTCAGGTAGCTTTCCAATTCAGATGTTATGTTCCCCAAGGCTCCTATCACTATAGGTATCACTTCTGCTTTTACATTCCACAGTCTCTGGATTTCTAATCTGAGTTCTTGGTATTTTTCTATTTTTTCTCTTTCTTTTGTTTTTATGTTTCTATCACTTGGAACAGCGACATCAATGATTGATACTGTTCTGTTGGCCTTATTGAGAACTACAATGTCTGGTCTTCGTGCAGGAATCACCCGATCTGTTCTTATCTCGAAGTCCCACAGTATTTTGACTTCTTCTGTTTCGGTGACTGCTTCTGGTTGATGCATCCATGCTCTTTCTGGGGTTTGTATGCCATAGTTCTCACACAGATTTCTATGTATGTGTTTTGCCACTTCATTGTGTCGTTTGGTGTATTCCGTTCCAGCCAGAACCTGACATCCAGACAGTATGTGCTCTGTTGTCTCATCCATGGATTTGCAGAGTCGACATTTGGAATCATTTGAAATTTTCATGATTTTCGCTTTGTGTGCTTTGGTGTTGAGTGCTTGATCTTGTGCAGCTGTTATGAGTGCTTCTGTTTCTGCTTTCAATCCTGCCTCTTTTAACCATTTGTACGTTGATTGCTTTGTTGATATTTCGTCGGCTTGTCGTACATACTGGCCATGCAGAGGTTTCTGGCTCCAGGTATGTGCTAGTACTTGATTCGTTGTTTTCTTCCATGTTTCTTCGTCTGTTTCCGGGGTTTGGAATAGTCCACTCATTTTTACTGCTTCTATCAGTGGATCATCTTTGTTGTTATTCCAGATGTAGTCCACAAGGCCAATGACTTCTCCTTCAATGACATGTTTGATTTTCTTCAGACCTCGGCCTCCCATTTTTCGAGATACATAGAGTCTGTCTACGTCTGCTTTGGGGTGTAAGGCTTTATGTATTGTGAGTAGTTTTCTTGTTTTCCTGTCCAGTTCATTTATTTCATTTGCTGTCCAAATTATGATACCTCCAGTGTAGCTTACTACAGGTATTGCGTACGCATTAAAGGCTTGTATATTGTTCGCCCCATTTAGCTTGGACTTCAGGACTTGTCTAACACGTTTTTCATATTCTCTCTTAACTTTGGACTTCACTTCTCTCTGCATATTTTCTTGATGTTGTTGTATCCCAAGATACTTATATCCATTTTCCATTGAAACATCGTTGATTTTTCCGATGTCGAATTGCAGGCCCTCTGTTGTTTTGACCTTGCCTTTCTGGATGATAATTTGTCCACATTTCTCAAGGCCGAATTTCATGTTGATGTCCTCACTGCAGATCTTGACAGTGAGGACATTATTATTATTATTATTATTATTATTATTATTATTATTATTATTATTATTTAAATAAGTTGTGTATTATTTTTATATAAATGACGAAAGCGTTTTGTACAGTTTGTAATTGTCATTATATATTACATTTACTATCGATATTTATTACTATTAGTAATAGAAAAACTATCTATTATGTTTTAAATAAGTATCATTCAGTCTATAAATTAACATTACTTAACCTAATAATAATGAACAATATAGAGAATTGCAGTGGCCATGTTTTTAAATTAGAGATTATATATAATAATAATAATAATAATAATAATAATAATAATGATATAATTTTAATTAGTTTAATTACGAGTACTCTCTTTTTCATTATTATGTTTGCACGTTTATGCATGTCTGTTTGTATAAGTGTTGTGTATATTTATATTTTGTTTTGTGTACTATTTTATTTATTTAGTATTGTATATCTAAAGTTTTTTAATTAACATTTAATAGCCAGTGTTATATAAATGAATAGTTGAAATATATGCATTTGTTCTTATTAATATTACAAATATTATTTTATTGTGTATATCCGATCTAACAATCAAATCAATTACCAAAATTTGGCTGGAATTATAAGGAAATTATTCAGTTTTGCCATCATAATAATAGTGGTATATTTAGTGCAACAAAATTCTATAACTTTGCTAACATGCAGTATATGAAACCATAAAGTGTAAAATAAAATATTTAATTATGATCAGATTACTTCAACAGTTCCTTTGTACACAGGTACTTTTGTTAGTTGCATAATACTAAGTATACAATTCCTTTTAATGATTTTCCAACTAAAAGAGCAGAAAATAAAGACCAGTTTTTATCTTGGTAGTAGCTAGAGTAATAAAATATCTATTTAAGAAAATATGTCATATACATTTATGTTATGAATAGTGTTAAAAGTAAGGCTATAGTATATAAGTAAAATATTATGATGCAATTAACGCACAACTACAGATATACTAAAATGCATTCATACTAATTCAGATTAACAGAGGATAAAATTATACTGAAAAAAAAAAAAAATATGATTTTTTTTTTTTTGGGGGGAACAATCCGAATAATGGACTATACTTATAAAGACAAATATATAAATATATTCTGATCTACTGGAACTCTTTCAGATTCAAACGGCTATAATTTCCTTTCCGTGCAAATCAAAAATTAATATAGAATTACAGAATAAATTTCTAACTCGACCAATAAATTCAGCAGGGGGAATTCTGGATGACTCTCTGTAGATTGCTGGAGAGTGCATCAAAGATTATGGAATAGTTGTGTAATGTGCCTGGAAGGATACGTGGAACCAGTGTCTAAATAAGAGAGACAGTGACTTGTTGCAATCCGCATGACTGAGAACAAGTGCTGGCGACAGTGGCCATCATTAAAAAATGTTATATACATTGACTTTAATTATTTCTCTAAAACTCCACCCTCATTCTGTGAGGATTTATACCATGAACTTGATTATATATATGTTAACGTCTGCTGGTTCCATTTCCTGGAAAAACTGAATGACTGTCCAGCATTAATCAAACATTGTTGTGAAATGATGTAAATGTCAATGCTAGTTTAATTATATTATTATGTTGTATATTTGATTGCTGATTTAATAAATGTATTGTAAAATTGACCCATATTGACACATATTGATAACCACATTTTGGAAAGATAGTGGGTGGAGCTCGCTAAATATAGATTAAAAGATGGATTTATCTTCTCCTTTGGTAAGAAATTTTCCACCTACAGAAATATTGTGTGACGGTAAATGTTTGTCTTTAATGTTGTGGAATAGAGAAAACGTTTACAGTTCCCGCATATCCGCCAAGTGAGACTGGTGGTTCTTCTAGAGAATCATTAATAACATAAATTACGATTCTCATCACTTGTAATTATTTATGTGTGATTAAATAATAATCATCATCATAAACAATTACTAGGGTGGCGCTAGTGCCAGTGTATGTTATAAAATCTGGAAAGTGCCTGTGCAGATAATTATGAATGTCATTAAGAAGCAGAGGTTTAACCAAGATTACTCGCCCGTATGCTGTAAGGTCTTTTCCTGGTGAGTTGGGTGGATTAATTCATTAATCTGCTTATCAAATCTTTTAGAATGTTCTCAAAATCTATCACAGTGCGCGTGTGCACAAAGGTAGTCACAAAAGCTATCTCAGTGCACTTGAACACTAAGGCAAAATGTCACAAAACCATCTCAGTACGCTTGTACACTAAGGCACAAAACTATCTCAGAACACTTGTACACTAAGGCACAAAACTATCTCAGAACACTTGTACACTAAGGCACAAAACTATCTCAGAACGCTTGTACACCAAGGCACAAAACTATCTCAGAACACTTGTACACTAAGGCACAAAACTATCTCAGTACGCTTGTACACTAAGGCACAAAACTATCTCAAAACGCTTGTACACTAAGGCACAAAACTATCTCAGAACGCCTGTACACTAAGGCACAAAACTATCTCAGAACACTTGTACACTAAGGCACAAAACTATCTCAGAATACTTGTACACTAAGGCACAAAACTATCTCAGAACATTTGTACACTAAGGCACAAAACTATCTCAGTACGCTTGTACACTAAGGCACAAAACTATCTCAGAACGCTTGTACACTAAGGCACAAAACTATCTCAGAACACTTGTACACTAAGGCACAAAACTATCTCAGAACACTTGTTCATTGAAGAGTGGCAAGTGTTGCTTCAGAACACATAACGATTCAAATTGCATCTCCTGTTTATGTTTCCAGTATCAGATAATAACACTTAATACGATTCATAAATAATGTTAGGATTCACAGACAGAGCTGATGAAAACTGACACGTTGATTAAACAAACATAAGAAGTGGAAAACACAATCAAACATAAAGGTCACAGAGGGAAAACATATTTACCTTTTTTTGCATTATCAACCTCCGTTTTAATTCTGATGTCAATGATATTTTTTATCTAATGAGAAAAGAAACAAATATAAATATTACACTACCAGATAAAGACGATAGTATGTAAGAAAGTCTGCAGAGTACAAAATTATGGACATCATTCTCTGTTTTATTTAATTTACACATGAACGTAGAAAGAGATTATATTTTGATTCCAAACAAGAATTAGAAATATTAAATAAATGTGTTATATGAGAGAGAAAAACCTGCACAAAAAATTCCAGAGACCAACTCTGTGGCTTACTAAATTTGCCTCTCCCTATTTTAAAATGTAATTGTTATATGAATTGTTAAATTGTCAGAGTAACCCGACCTTGGGTAGTCCTTATGAAGTGTCAGAGTTGGAACTAAACAACCTGAATCGAGAATGTGCTAGAAAACGCTGATGTAATGCAAACCAGAGTAGTTTTTATTATCCAATGGTTATGATTTACGAGAAGGAGACCAGCCAATTGGATGAGATCGAAAAGTTTACTTGCTGTAGACAATTCTATTCTCTTATCACTTTGAATTTGGAGTGGCAAGAAGTTCGGTTTTGAAACACGGCCATTAGGTTGATGGTTAGTTAGCTGACTGGTTGAGAGAGAATGGACTTAGAAATTTGTCATGTCCTTTTTCTATTGATATGTTATACTTGTGTTTTATGTAAAGATATACTATGTGAGTTGACTTTATTTCTACAAATGTTTGAACTAAGCTGCTCGTATTTAGTGTGCTAACTCTTGACATTGTTTTAATATGCTGTATTTATTATGCTGTGTTGTTGTATCAGGCTAATAAATGTCATTGCAGGAAATTATAAGTTGAGACTGGAATGCATGAAAGAATGAAGTCATAAAGCGATAAACTGGACGCTTAGCATTTGCTTCTTAATTATATTTTGCAGTGTTCAAACAACCATTCCAGTTGCCTATCTTTTCATGTTGTTTATGTCCACTGGTTCACTCGCTGTGGGCCACTGTGACTGGAGAGATAAAGGAATCATCTGCCACAGTATATGTAAGTGTAAAGAGGATACGCTAACTCTATTTAATGTTTGGAGGCAAAGTATGCTCACTACATTAAGAAAATATATGGTACAGGGGAGAAATAGAAATTACTACAATTGCTGTTCTGCTTGAGTGAGCTGATATGGCAGAAAAAAGTTCAGGTTGACTTAGGGAGAATGAGTGGCAAAGTCGGTTTCAATGTGAGGACAGAAATGCATGGAAATTGAACTAAACTGTAATTTGTGACACCGTGTTAAAGTCTTCTTCAATGTGAGGACATAAACATGTGGAAATTGAACTAAACTGTAATTTGTGACACTGGCAAAGTGCACGGACTTTTAAGACCAAATTGAATCAGATTATGTAAAGACTATTGTTGCTTATCTCTAATAACTCTATTTCTCTTCTCTGATAAGACTATCAAGTGATTTGTAATGACTCTATTGTTAAATTGTATTTTACATATTAGACTGTAATCATAAAATTATCTGAATGTTGTTTCATAGAAATATCAATGTCAAGTATTCTATTTCATTGTATTTGTATATTTAATTGTTGATTTAATAAATCTATTGCTAAATTTATTGACCTTCTTACACATATTGATAATCTTATGTTGGAGAAGAAAGTGAGTGGATGGGGACTCGCTAAATATAGCTTAAAGTTTAAGTTGTCTTCTCCTTTAGTAATACGTTTTCCACCATTGTGTGATAGTAAATATTTATCTTTAATGATGTGGAAGAGAGAAAATATTTACAACGACTGTGTATCTGCCAAGTGAGTGAGACGGGTGGTGTCTGCTGGAGGATCATTAATAAAATAAAATTAAGATTCCCATTACTTGTAGTTAGTTTGGATGATTATTTAATTAATAATGATCATTTCCATTAACTAAGCGGCGTTGGAGTCACATGTTCTAATAAAGACATTTCTAATGTGATGAAATTCAAAACTGTAAACGTCACAGTTCATTTAAGAAACAATTTGTTATTTTCTGATAAAAAAATATGCCAAAGATATATTAAAATATTCTTTTTGAAATTGTGAACACTTTGCACTGATAAACAGGAAACTCGAAAATATAGAACAATAATCGTGTTCAGTGTGTATGTGTATGTGTTTATGTGCGTGAGTTTTTGTGCATGTATTTGTGTGAGTATGTTTGTGTGCACATTTTTGTGTGCATGTGTTTAGACTTTCTCAACTGACCACATTCATTTTCTGAGAGAACTTTTTAAAACGCATTTTAGAGAAACTTAAATTTAGCCAATGCTTTGTTGTACATGTATGTATAGAGGTGAAGACTTACCGCTGTGAAAACATTTGTGGCAAATTTCTGTTTTACGTCTTCAGTTTTAGTTATCAGTTCCGTTAATGCCAAATTGCTCTGAAAAAAAAATGTTATTAATTGTTAGATTACTTTAGCAAAATATAAATGAATAAATGATGTGAGCGGATGCTATTTATTCTTACATGGCTAATTATTAATATTGCACTTCACTTTTTCACATTTTTATACAATACAATACGGTACTGTCACAATTTTTTGCCAACGTCCTCGACCATATTTATATTCCTAAATTCATTAAATTCATTTGTGTTTGCATGTGTGCGTGTGTATGTGTGTGTGTGTGTGTGTGTGTGTGTGTGTGTTTGTGTGCGTGTGCGCGTGCGTTTTTGTTTAGTGTTCACTCTCCTAGGGCAAGGGAGATTACCATGTATTTTATAGTAACGTCAAGTACATTGCATTTGATATTGATAATTTAATGATTAACTTTTTTTTTTTTAAATACTTAAGAATTTAGCTGCTATGATGAAAAGGACATTTAAACTTTGTACACTGAGAGGATTGTGTCTGAGGTGTTAAATAAGGTGTGAAAGCCTGTTTCATGAAAAACACGTGGACATGAAGGACAAATCTGATCAGGTGATAGCCACACAGTTTAATGCTTAGTTTGTATGCTGGTACACACTTTCATCCAAATGGATAAACAACGTTACTTTTATCTGGCAGATGGCAGTAAGTAAAATTTAACTATATGAAGTTTCCATAATATACCATATCGTATCGAATCGGATCATACTATGACATACCATACCATTATCATTATCTTTGTATTATATTATATTATATTATATTATATTATATTATATTATATTATATTATATTATATTATATTATATTATATTATATTATATTATATTATATTATATTATATTATATTATATTATATTATATTATATTATATTATATTATATTATATTATATTATATTATATTATATTATTATATTATATTATATTATATTATATTATATTATATTATATTATATTATATTATATTATATTATTTGTGTTGCCAAAATTTTATGTACTGGTACCTTATGTAGTGTAGTATTCCGTACTGATGGTATATGGTAGAAATGCAGAGGTACAATAAATAAAAAGTAAGTATTAGTTATTTAAAACAAAGAAAAGAAAAGAACATAGAAATACTGAGAGAGGGGGAAAGGAAGGAGCGAAAGAAAAATTAGATTAACTAAAAGGATTATATATATAAAGAAAGTGTGAACCAAGATTAAATGAAAGATAAAAGAGAAGATAAGAGAAAGGCTGAAATAAAGAGAGGTGAAGTTTGTGTGAGAAAGAGAAAATATATTAATTAAGAGATATATTGAGAGTAGGGGGAGAGATTGATAAATTATATTATTTAAGGGATATATTGAGAGTAGGGGATAGATTGATAAATTATATTAAGATATATTTTGAGAGTAGGGGAGAGATTGATAAATTATATTAATTAAGGGATATATTAGGGGAGAGATTGATAAATTATATTAAGGGATATATTGAGAGTAGGGAAGAGATTGATAAACTATATTAATTAAGGGATATATTGAGAGTAGGGGAGAGATTGATAAATTATATTAATTAGGGATATATTGAGAGTAGGATGAGAGATTGATAAATTATATAAATTAAGGGATATATTGAAAGTAGGGGAGAGATTGATAAATTATATTAAGGGATATATTGAGAGTAGGGGGAGAGATTGATAAATTATATTAATTAAGGGATATATTGAGAGTAGGGGAGAGATTGATAAATTATATTAATTAAGGGATATATTGAGAGTAGGGGAGAGATTAATAAATTATATTAACTAAAATATAAAACATAGGATAATAGGAAATCATTGATAAGCTAGATGGAAAAAGAAAACAGATAAAATAAAATATAAAAGCTAAATCAAGAGAGTGATATAAAAAGGGAAAGAAAACAAACACACAAGATCGCTGATCTGTGAGCCGCATGTTGCTGCACATCGGGCTGTCAAATCTTTGACTGCAGACTCCCTAGATGTGCGCAAGTCTTTTGCTGCATCATTCAGTTCGGATGTAAGTTTCGCTGCTTCCTCAGAATCTTCACAGTGAGATAGAATAAATTGACATCATATTAACTACACGTTTATTTTTCAGCATTTCGACATGGAAATGTCATCAAAATATAAACTGATGTTTCAACATCTATATTACTCTCTACTTTGTCAAACATTTTACAACATAAAAATGTAGTCGGCATTCTAAGTTCAATTTTATATCGTCGATACTTTACGAAATAGAAATGTACACACCATATCCAGAACACCATCACTTCATCAACACATAGAAATACTCTTTTCATATTTAGAACACCATCACTTCATCAACACATAGAAATGTACACACCATATCCAGAACACCATCACTTCATCAACACATAGAAATACTCTTTTCATATTTAGAACACCATCACTTCATCAACACATAGAAATGTACACACCATATTCAGAACACCATCATTTCATCAACACACAGAAATACTCTTTTCATTTAAGTACACCATCACTTCTTCAATACATAGAAATGCTTTTTCTCATATTAAGTACACCATCACTTCATCAACACAGAGAAATGCTCTTTTCATATTAATTACACAATAATTTCAGCAACACTTCACGACATAGAAATGCACGTATCATATTTGTCGTATGCTAACTGGGATAACTTCTATTTAAGCGATAAGTTCAAATAACAATCCAGTCTGGTGTGTTTGACCACGTGCAAGTTCCAATAGTAATTATGGGTTTTAATGGACGATGGCCTGGTGCATTTAAATCGTCCACTCCCTGTAGATAAATTGTGATAGAAAGTGTAAACAATGCACAACAATGATACTAATGTTACAACCAGTCACTGTGCTACACTTATGATGCTGATTTACTGACACTGCGAATGAGACACTACACTTACATTTAACAAGCAATAAAAACAAAGACATTTAAGAGTGGAGAACAGTTAACAATAACTTTAATAAGATGAAATTTAAAAAAATAAATAATAAATGATTAGGTGATAAAAATATAGTGTCTACTTCAATGGTTGTCTTTACACGTTCCAATATTTGGAATAATCTACTATTTCCAATCTTTGGCTAAAATGTTTATAGACAAAATGTTCTTTGGAAGAAAGGATCCATAATTTTCTCATCTAAATGATTCATCGCTAGTGTTGCTGCATTTTGCTAACCTAGTCTTTGGGACCTGCACATCAAAATGTTTTCCTTTTACACTGTGCAGTGGAACCTGTACACTGAGACCATGAAATACATAATTGTGACTGGTCATCACTTTATTCTCCATACTGCATTGGTGTGACTTAATTATTTTAATGAATCTCTGAAAAAAATCCTCATAAGAATATTACATTATTTTAATATATGAAAAATACAATTTAAATCCTATTTCCATTAATTCACTGTCACTCTTTTTCTCATTAGAGTTTTATATTTATTTGATCCACACCCATTTCTCACAACAAATTTAGATAACTTACCCAAGCAGCATCAGTGCATGACAATCTGGGACACATGGAAGACACGAAGCCACGATAATTACATTCTTATGTTGTTTTTTTCATCCCTTTCTATTGTACACATATATTGTATCTTTCTTGTATGTTACATAAGTAAATGTGAAGAATTATGTTTTTGCTTTAGTCTCTAAACACATTTTTAAAAAAGTATATTTCCATTATCAAAATGCAATATGAAAATAATTCATTTAATCAGTTCCAGTAAGCTACGCCTCTTTATTCTGTATGTGATACTTGTTTCCTACAACTCTTCTCGTGAGTTGCATGTAAATTTATATTTTTTAATTTTAATTTCACCGCTTAAAGACGTCTAGTGGTTTTTAAGAACATTTGAGTAACGGATTGCCCATCTGAGCAATGTAAACATTTAGACAGCCATGAGAATACTAGTTAAGTTAAAAATACAATCTTCAAATGAAACTTACAGCTTGATAACTTGTTCAGCGGCGTGCTAAGGCCAACACTGTCGGAAAGTTGTTCAGTCAGTCTCTTAGACACATTTCCAGCCACATCTGAGACACGCGTGCATTGCGTAATGAAACAGAATGACAAACACAGTAGGTATGTCAATACAACCCGTACTTTAAAAAAAAATCAGTATTTAAAGAACTTTCATTAGTACAAGTAATAGTAGTAGTTGTTGTAGTTATTGTATTAGTGTGATAGTAGTAGTAGTTGTTGTAGTTATTGTATTAGAGTGATAGTAGTAGTAGTTGTTGTAGTTATTGTATTAGAGTGATAGTAGTAGTAGTTGTTGTAGAGTGAAAGTAGTAGTTGTTGTAGAGTGATAGTAATAGTAGTAGTAGCAGTACTTGCACTCCAATACTACACGAGTAACAATAGAAGTATCAGAACTAATACCATCAGTAGTAGCAGATGTACTAGTAGCACTAGTATCAGCAGTAACAAAACTTGTAGTGTCAGTATTAGTTCCATCGGTAACAACATATGATTTGCTTAGTAACAGTAGTAGAACTAAGAATAGCAAGCAGTAGTAGTCACATTAAGAGTACCTCCAACAGAAGTAACAGCATATTGTACCACCTATAGTAGGAGTAGTACTAGCACAGGAATAATATAGTTACAAACGTTTCACAGAAATAGAAGCAAAGTAATATTAATTGTACATATGAAGAAGTAGAATAAATAGCAATAGTGGAAGTAGAAACAGGAGCACAAGTCACAAACTCAAACACACAGAGATAATATAAAGATATATAAGCAGGAAATCCTTGATGATAAAGTGACTTATAAATACAGTGCATACATTTGTGCATTTCACATTCAATTGAAAGTAATGTGTGACTACCGAATTTACTGACATCATAAATGTAGTATCATGTCAACGTGCCTATTATTAATAAATGAAGGCTTACATTGTGTTTATAAGTAATGTATACTTATACAAATAACGAAACTTATGTACATGTTACGCCAATGACTAATTAAATGTTCTGAAGTACATGTTCATTACGTCAATGACTAATTAAATGTTCTGAAGTACATGTTCATTACGTCAATGACTAATTAAATGTTCTGAAGTACATGTTTATTACGTCAATGACTAATTAAATGTTCTGCAGTACATGTTCTTTTCGTCAACGACTAATTAAATGTTCTGAAGTACTAACTAATGAGTATCTAAAAGTGTGTCGCTATTAACTGCCAAAGTTGAATTTCAAACAGGAAAACAGTTCTAAAAATAGTCTCAGATGTAAACAAATATGAAAAAGATTCAGAATCAACTTCAGTACAGAGAAGTAGTATTGTTTATTAGTTATTTAGTTCATTATTTGTTTGTTGGTGTGTTAGAGTTCAAACACTAAGTCTACCACACAGGTTATCTTAGACGCACAAATGAACAATTGTTTAGCAGTTCAACATAAACTTTAATTCATAGGTATCTTAAATTAGATAAAGAAATCATTTTCATAAAACACCATAAAGGTCGTAAACTATATCACAGAAAGATATATTCTGGGCTAGAACTTAAAGTAAGTAACACGGGATATTTTGTAGAAAGCATATTTTTACAAGCACCACATCATCAAGCAGCAAATTCTTAATTTCTACATAGAGTATTTCAGGAATATAAAGCATTTATAGTCTATTAAGTTCGTTTTCAAGAATAAATTCTCATGGAAAATCTATTAGATGGAACAGAACAAAATACATTTTCGTAGACATGGAATTAAAAGATTTGTTTACGTTTATAATTATAATTTTCATCATACAAGAATATACAAGAGATAAGGACTCCTAGCAAAACTGACAATTCTGGATTTTTTTCGCGACTACATAAGTAGATAAAGTATTATTTCCTTTATGGAGATCTAGCACTGTACCAGTATCTTAAATTATGTAGTTGGTCAGATTAAGAACTGAATAAATGGAGCGCAATTTAGTGTTAATTTGATCATTCCCTAAGCCATTGTCTCTAGATTCAAACTAAATTGCAAATCAGTGTTTCATTAACAATCAGCGAATGCATCTCAGTGAGTTTGTATCGTAGCAAAAAATATTGGTGAAAGTTTTCAAGTATTTTTTGTATTTTATGATAATTAAATATTTGGAGGAATTGGAAACGTGCAAACACTCTACAACCAAATCATTTCTCCTGACTTTTTCTGAGGAGCAATGGTGACAAAGACGACATGAAGAACATTTTATTTCAGTTTCCTGCAGTAGCTGCAGCATTATTACCTAGTTTTAATCCATCATAAAATACATACTAAGTAGGGCAATTTTTCAATATTTCTGAAAAGCGTTGCTTAGAAGACATGTTTCCTATTTTCTGATTTCCGTTAACTTTCGCTAAGTCGAATCGTATTTTAATATCTTCACCATGTAAGGGAGCGATTTATTAAATTTTACATTTATTGCTTTAAGTAGATACCAGAACTAGATGGGCAATATTTTATTTTGATGGTACGATAGAAGGCGTTATTACGTGATTCAAATGTTTATACATAAAATTTTAGAGTTAATTTGATACTTCGATCAATAGAAAATACATGTCCACAGTAAATCTTTCGTGCATGCTCGACCATGCTGTATGGTTTAAATTCATGTTATTGTGTGAACTGAAGCATACAAACATACACATACCCATGTTATTGTGTGAACTGAAGCATACAAACATACACATACCCATGTTATTGTGTGAACTGAAGCATACAAACATACACATACCCATGTTATTGTGTGAACTGAAGCATACAAACATACACCTACCCATGTTATTGTGTGAACTGAAGCATACAAACATACACATACCCATGTTATTGTGTGAACTGAAGCATACAAACAAACACATATCCATGTTATTGTGTGAACTGAAGCATACTAAATACTAAAATACAAACATACACATACCCATGTTATTGTGTGAACTGAAGCATACTAAATACTAAAATACAAACATACACATATCCATGTTATTGTGTGAACTGAAGCATACTAAATACTAAAATACAAACACACACATATCCATGTTATTGTGTGAACTGAAGCATACTAAATACTAAAATACAAACATACACATACCCATGTTATTGTGTGAACTGAAGCATACTAAATACTAAAATACAAACATACACATATCCATGTTATTGTGTGAACTGAAGCATACTAAATACTAAAATACAAACACACACATACCCATGTTATTGTGTGAACTGAAGCATACTAAATACTAAAATACAAACACACACATATCCATGCTCGCCTTGCTATCGTGCATAAATGTTTCCGTGCATACGAATATTTATATCCACAAAACGCGTACATACATTAAATGTATTCAATGTATTTTTATTTCTCGATAACTTATTTCCTCACTGGAACCTCTATAGACTATGTCATCTTTGATGTTCTGGTCATGGTTAGATCATGTGAGGATTTCCTCTTTTCATTTTATTCTGAAGACGACATTCTGTTTGTTGTTGTGCAATCATGTGAGGTGGTAGGTTCCTTGTAGTGCTGGCTGTATTGATTTTGATGTTTGATGTTTGATGTTTGCATGCTTGTAAAGTTCCTACCTACAATGTTTTAGAGAAGATGCAGTGTGTTTGTTTCTGTCAGGAATGTGGTGAGTGTCATTTCTTGATATGTTTCTGTTTGTGGCTGTAGTAAAGTGACTGTGTGGAGAGTGGGACGTAACAGATGCGAGGTGTCATTGATTGTTTTTCTTTCTTCATTGCATGGTGTGGAGTGCAACACGAAGTGTTGTATAGCGATTTATGTTCTAGAGTCATTGATTATTTAGATTTGATCTGAGAACTTTTACATAAGAAATTTTAGATGTAATCTTATTTGATCTGAGAACTTTTACATAAGAAATGTTGGATGTAATCTTATTTGATCTGAGAACTTTTACATAAGAAATTTTAGATGTAATCTTATTTGATCTGAGAACTTTTACGTAAGAATGTTGGATTTAGTCTTAATCTGTAAATGGCTTTGTTGAATATGTTTTTGGGTAATTCAATACATTAATATACAAAAGCATGCATACACACGAACCAACACGTCTATTGACATGCATATAAAGTGATTACCAGATACGTATCCTTGAAGGACTCTTGAGAGAAAGTTAAAATTTTCGTCACCAATCCGTGTAAATTGCTTTGAAAGAAACAGAAAAATAAATGTAAATTTGCTGACCTTTATCGCTTACGTCAAACATTAACATAACAGAAGTCTGTCCTGTAAGGTACTCCTGCAGCGTATATACAGTACTGTGAAGTCTACTGTTGGAGTCTACCCTAATATTACTATTTGTTAACTATAAAAGATACTAGTCCATTTTATTTCCTTAATAAAGCAAAAAATTAATAAGTACGACAATCTGTGTGAATATATATGCGTGCGTACGTGCGTGGAGGCGAGCGAAAGAGTTGGGAAAAGGAGGGTAAAGGTTATTATGAGACAGAAGTATATTTTGCTTAACAAACGATATTTGTGAGAGAATGGTGAATGTTTTCATGTGCGCGCGCGAACGTGTGTGTGTGTGTGTGTGTGTGTGTGTGTGTGTGTGTGTGTGTGTGTGTGTGTCTGTGTTTGTGTGTGTTTGAATGTATGATTGTGTGTGTGTGTTTGACTGTATGACTGTGTTTGAATGTTGTGCATTTGTGTGCGAGAAAGCAAGGAAAGGAAGACAGCGAGCTAGCGAAAGAGCAGAAAAGAAGGACACTGAATCGTGTATTGGTGAATACAATCAGGAGAGAGACAGAATTGTGTGTATTGGTGAATACAATCAGGAGAGAGAGACAAAATCGTGTATTGGTGAATACAATCAGAAGGAGAAGAGGAACACCGTCATACACTCTTGATGTTTACAAAAAAGGTGTCGACGTCGTTAAAACCGTCTTTGATCGCTTGGTTCAGGCCTTTCACACTTTCATTGATCTGCCGGCTGCTTTCAAAGACCAAGGCGGCACACGAACTAATGTGAAAACAAAAATTAAGGCAAACGTTCAAAAGACCTGATACACATGCATGCATTACTCAGTTATTTAAGCACTCTTTACGCTGACACACTGGACACAAACATATCAACATTGGCACACCTCCACAACAGGTGCAATACTCAGTTATTTAAGCACGATTTACACTGACACACAGGGCGCAAGCATACAATGGGCACACCTCTACAACTTGTGCATTGCTCAGTTATTGCAGCACTATTTACTCTGACTCACTTGGCACAAACATACAATTGGCACACCTCTACGACTAGTGCAAAGCGCACTGCAAGGTCTACGTACAAGGCTATAGCAATCAGCACGAAGAACATGACTCCCATCACTGTACGGCTGAAGTTGCTGGCAGTGCTTTTATATTTGACTTTCTTTTCAGAGGAGCAGCAGGAGGAGCACAAGGAGCAGCAGTAGCAGGAGTAGCAACAGATGCAGCAGCAAAAGAAAATGATGGTAAACAAGAATCCAAAGATCAGGCAGACAACGTATCCAGGACTTGTTATCATCATCTTAATTGACAAGAAATGCTCATAGAGAATATAAGTATGTCGATAGTTGGACTTATCAATACATTAGTGTTTATATTTAAAGGATATAAACCAAAAAATAGACAATTTATAAATCGAGCATTCTCTATCCCTGTTTTGTACTTTTAAATGCTTTATCTTTTTGTTCTGCTCCCTTTATTTTCACAGATTCCATTCCATTACTTAATGTGTTCTTGATCGTATAACGCATTACCAGCTGACTGATGAAGTAATAAAACAACCTCCGTTCTTCTGTGTTAACTGTGTAACTATCTTCACACTACCTTTGTGTAACTATCTTCACACTACCTTTGTGTAACTACATCTACACTACCTTTGTGTAACTACCTCTACACTACCTTTGTGTAACTACCTCTACACTACATTTGTGTAACTATCTTCACACTACCTTTGTGTAACTATCTTCACAATACCTTTGTGCAACTACCTCCACACTACCTTTGTGTAACTGCCTTCACACTACGTTTCTGGTGCGTGAATCTAGCAACTAGTAAGTAAACCCTGCACTCTGTAAACGCTAAGATATTCCCGCCTTATGAAGTACGTTCTCCTCCCTCAGTGGAATGACTTCACTACGTCAGCAACAACTCAACACATAAACAATGAACTAACCCATTCTGATCCTACTTCACAATTACTGTGGGCCAGATTTTCTAGATATGTCTATTCAATGGCCACAAACGTATTTCTTAGAATCATCGTCTTACCATTTCGAAGGCGCGTTAATTAAAAACAAAAATGTAACAAGATTATAGTAATTTTCAATAAAAAATAAGATGGTGACAAAAGTAAAAAGGATAAAACGCAATATAAACAAATCATACCATTGTTTTAAGGACTGTGCTTTTTAAAATAATAATATTGTTGCAAATACTACATAGAAATAAAAGAAAAATATGATCATTCACAAATTACAATTAAATTCAGTGAGAATTCTGTGGGCATTCTTACTCCTTCACCAAAGCAGGATGTCAACCTGTGTATTCGTTGTAGAAAGTCTCAATAAATACAACAAAGAACCATCACTTAGCCAGCTCTTCTACTTATTTTAGTGAAATTCCATGTTCGAAATGCACTTTCACAGACATACGTGCATCAAAATATAGAGGTGATATGCGTACCAAAATCTCTTAGCTGTCCGGCCTGTCTCTAGTACGAAGCTGGAAAAAGTTCCTTCCTGTTTCTGTTTTGACTTGAAAGAAATGGTCAATTTGATGATCACACTGAAACAGGTTGAAACTATAATGGCTGCTCCTCGATATTTACAGTTAAAGGATCATTGTAGAGATGCAATTTATTATTCATATCACATTCCTATTGTAGAGATGCAATTTATTATTCATATCACATTCCTATTGTAGAGATGGAATTTATTATTCATATCACATTCCAATTTTAGAGATGGAATTTATTATTCATGATATCAAATTCCAATTCCAAATTCTTCATTCACCTTTTCAATATTCTCATAAAGGTCAATCTAGTCCCGTCTTCTATTTCATCTGACAACTCCTGACGACATGGGAACTGTTGTAAACTCGATTGTAAAATTTGTCAAATCCACCATACATTTGTAGTGTTTCAGTAACTACTTAAAATTATTCACCTCTCCTACTCCCACATGTGAAGCAGTACTCGAGTCTAAAGATCACCAACGATCATGCGTATAAAAATTAGTATTTGACTGGTGTCCTAATGGTCAATACTTTTGTGCCTAATCAAGACAGTCGCCTGTGCAAGAGGAGATAGATGACAGAAGAAAGAGATGCCTTCACCGGAAGCGATAAGCACGTGGCGGGCAGAGCAGCCAATACACTCTCTCTAGTACTGAAGAATCATTAAGCGATACAGTTCCTGCAGTGGCTCATTTCAAGGTTCAGTTTTTTTCTTCTTTATTATTTTTGTCTCTTCGGGCCACAAAACCTAGCGTCACAGGCTGCTAGGTGGATCCTCCTAAAATAACCATTCTGTATGAGGTACCATTCAACTTTGTTTTATGGGATTTTCAGTATTATTGACTCAGAAACTACCACCATCCCAGTTCATGTTCATTTGGAAAGTCCACAATAATTCCACATATATTCAGCACGGTGTGTGTGTATGGGTGGGTGGGAGGTGATGACATATATGGCGGACATATATGGCGGAGTGGACGCGATGTTCTGGAGGGAGGTGGGTTTGCTAAATATAGATTACAGACGGATTTATCTTCTCCTTTGGTAGTCTAATAGCTAAACGTGACCACGACAAACAATAAAGTCTAATAGCTAAACGTGACCATGACAAACAATAAAGTCAAATAGCTAAACGTGACCATGACAAACAATAAAGTCTAACAGCTAAACATGAACATGACAAACAATAAAGTCTAACAGCTAAACGTGAACATGACAAAGAATAAAGTCTAACAGCTAAACGTGAACATGACAAAGAATAAAGTCTAACAGCTAAACGTGAACATGACAAACAATAAAGTCTAACAGCTAAACGTGAACATGACAAACAATAAAGTCTACCAGATGAGCGAGTATAGGAAACGAGTTTAAACTTATAACAGCGATAAAAAAATGTCGCAAGAAAATAAATTAATCTCTCCAAGTCGTATATGACAACACAAAATCAAAATAATCCAAGGGATATAGCGAGCAGGTTTGCAAGCTAGTGAACAAGTTAGAAGGGCCCAGGGCACGATTAAATTCTCTCCCTAATTATATACTAATTTGACTATCGTTCTCTCATCGCTAACGTTTTTTTAAGGTCGAGTAGGTGCGAGCAACAGAATCCTCCCGTCATCCTCGAATTCTAATTAATTTCCTTACTTCACCTGGCCTCCCGATAACCTTACTCCACCTCGCCTCCCGCTAACCTTACTTCACCTCGCCTCTAACTAACCTTACCCCAACTCGCCTCCCACTAACCTTACTTCACCTGGCCTTCCGCTAACCTTACTCCACCTCGCCTCCCGATAACCTTACTTCACCTGGCCTCCCGCTAACCTTACTTCACCTGGCCTCCCGATAACCTTACTCCTCCTCGCCTCCCGCGATGGCTAACTTAAGGCTCACCAACGTTAAAGATAAACATGCGGTCTTCCATAGTGTGGTAGCAGGAGGCGAGGTGGAGTAAGGTTAGCGGGAGGCGAGAGACAAATTATACTTGACCTCCTAACCCGCAATCAGTTGCATTTCGTTATATTTAGTTTTGTAGACACAGTTCTTTTCGTAATCGCCACGCTCTGGTGCGCACACTGTATTCACCAGGGAACAGAACTCACTCCATTTATGTAATAATTTGAACAATAGCCGATTGTAGGTCATGCCCAAACCTGACACGTGACTAATAGATTCCCACCATAAATTCTTATGCCGTATCTGAGAAGACTGGACTAAATACTGTTGTGAAATCAACTTACTAACCGAAAATGGGGGCATACGAACAGTTACCCCCTTAACCCTAACACTAGAAACTGAAAACGATGAACTAAAAAATGATTCATTAATTTGCTGTTGACCCTCTTCCACACAAAAACGGAAGATGCACTTGCCACTAGACAACAAGCCATCTTAACCGCAAGTGGTCTCCACCAGATTTTTAAACGGAAAAAAACGACATCAACATACTGGGAAACACAAACTAGCATCATCTGTAAAATACCGCCACAAAACAAACTACGAACAACGACCAAAAAGCACAGGAAAACAACCAAATATGAAAAAGACGAAGGACAAAAAGGAAAGGAATCCTAAATCAGCTGACCCTCCTAAAGAAGACAGACAGACAGCACTCACAGTAGTCATCGCCGAACTAACAAACACACGAGTGGCTCCTGCACTCTCACCAATACTAGAAACACCACCAAGGGCCACTACAACAACCACACCGACGACGATGCAAAAGATCAATACAACTACACTGAACAAAGCCGCAAATCAAAACGACGGCGCCCACCACCAGGCCTCAGACGACAACAGCCACAACACCAACAGGAACCGAGACAACAACAACATCAACACCACCACAATAGCCACCACCGACAACATCGACAACAATGACAAAGGTGCAGTGAGCATCAGTACATGCAGTGGGGTTTTTACAACCACCCCATTGCAGACATGATCCAACTCATACTAGGCCATCTATACTGGCCACCAGCTCACATCTATACACAACCCTACGGACGCTGGGGACAACATCAGAGCCGACAGCAGCAGCAACAACGACAACAGCGCCCAAACGACTAAGTAGAAAAAAAAGGGGGGGGGTGAACATCCCGGGCGCATATACATGCTGAGTACAGACTTGGTGTGTTTCTAGCCTGGGCTCTGTACCCCCCCCCCGCCACCACCACAATAATGGTGACAACTACAACAGCGACTTAGTCAACGGACCTCTGGACTAAAGCCCACTTCCACCGACCAGACACGCCGACATGCAGCACAGTGATCATCACCAACGATATGCACCGACACACACACTACATCTACTCAACACACAACCACCACCCCGCCCTCTCCGGAAACAAGTGAGGAGAGGAAGTTTTCTCCAGAGGACCTCCAAAGCTGAGAATAAAAGGCATACTGCATTCTCTGGAGAAAATTCAGCGAAATAAAAAAAAGGCGAATTCTTCATTCATTTACGAGGGAAGACAGCCCAGTGCGCTCGTCTAAGTCATTTGCAGAATTCCGTGAATCACCAGGCCCGCTGCTAGACCGGTATCATTGTACTGAGCAAGGTAACACATCAATTTCTTGAAATATTGCTCTGTATTTTGCTTACGATATCATTGTGTGAATTTGTGTATCTATTATTGTAGAATTGTATTTTTATTGCAATTTTCTCCAAACATGTGGCTTGTTGACAGTGTGGCTAAACTAGAAATATTTACATTTCCAAATTGATTGTTGAATTGTGAAACAATAATTTGTAAAACTAAATTAACCAAATTGTAAGTGCAGAACGTCTGTGCACGTTCATTGTAAATTTCAAGTAACAATTTTAATTCATTTGTGTGCGTAATATTGCTATAATTGTAACACACATGTGCATGATTTTAATTTGTATTTAATTTTCCATTTATCTAATTTTCATTGTAAAATATAAATGTTTACTTTGAAATGCTTTAGGCCTCTTGCGTGCATTACGTTGTATTTTAATGAATGTGACTGAAATTGTGTCTTTATTATATATTCAACTATTGATGTAAAGATACTGTAAAGGTCGATGAAATAGGCTATGCTATTGTCTACACCTTGGGTATGGATTGCGAATCCATCGGAACTGTCGCTCATAGGAAATTATTATATTTTCAGAGCGGGTTTTTTGGTCTCTTCTTATTGACTACTAGTATACTGGTTTTCTGGTATACTGATTTGGGGCATTATCCTGGAACTTTCGGATCGCCTGATGTCTGGGGTATTTCCTTGGAGTTGAGTTCGTGGATCGTTGGAGTGACCCTGAACTATGGTGTCTACGTACGAAGTTACTGGACGCTGATTCTTACGACTACAAGTCGAAGTTCGATAACACTGCGTCACATAAAAAAAATTGTAAGTTGTCTATGATTTTTCAACTGATTTAGAATAAGTTTGCACTGCTAAATTTGAAAATGACATCCGTTTTGTTTTTTTAATGAGGTCAGGTTTTTGATCTAATTCGATAACATTTTTGTAACATTAATAGGCAATAGGCAATTTTTGTTAATATTTCTCTTCCAAAATACGATTTTAAATTTAAATAATAATTTAAATTTTAAAAAATCGTTTTCTAACACAATTCATTTATTAAATGTTACAAAAGTTGATTAGTGTACATTGAATAGTAGACATATAACGGTACGTACATATAAATTCAATATTAGTTCATCATTGTTCAAAATTCAAGGCATGAACTTCCGTCTCTTCGAACTTCTAGAATGCTCAGCAGTAGGAATGTCTCTCTTTAGAGTCCAACAATAATCACCCATCATGACTGCATCTCAGCGTCCCTGATACCTGGTTTCCAACTCTTTCATATCCTGATGAAATCTCTCCACTTGCTCGTCGCTCATTGATCCCAGATTTTCAGGAAACCGATCCATATGTGCGAATAAGTAATGCATTTTGATGCTCATTTTGCAACCAAGGTTTTTGAAAGCAGTCAGCAAACTGGCAACAACTCTGCATAGTTCCTGGCCTTATTGTTGCCAAGAAAGTTTTTGACTACCCGAGCAAAAGCCTTACGCGCTTTCAGTTCCACTTCATTCATTGAGTTTTCAAACTCTGGATCTCTGATTAGCTTACGGAGTTGTGGACCATCAAAAATGTCAACTTTCAACTTCTCAATGGTCAACCCTGGAAAAGCATGGCACAAGTAAGTGAAACAGCCACCATCCTTGTCCAGAGCTTCGGTGAACTGTTTGATTAAACCAAGCTTAATACGCAGCGGTGGGAAACGTATCTTTTCTCTGTCCACCAGAGGGTTGTTTATGAGGTTCTTTGCTTTGCAAGGTACCAATTCCTCCCGTATAGGCCAATCCTGCTTCGTGTAATGCTGTGCTTTGTCCCTACTATCCGACATGCACTTAAAGCATGGGTACGTGGTGAATCCAGACCGTTGTCCCAACAAAACGTTTACCATCTTCAGGTCAACACAAAGTAACCATCCAAGCTGATCATAACGAATTTTCTCCAGCACATACTTCACCGCTTCGTACTTCTCTTTCAGTGTAGTTGAGTGAGCTAGAGTTACAGAAGCAAACTGGTAACCATTGTGTAGCAGAACACATTTCAGTGATCGCTTGCTGCTGTCAATGAACAATCTCCAATCTTCAGGATTATACTGTGGCACTCCAAGCTTGTGCAGAAGCTACGAAATATCTATACAGTACACCACATAGAGAAAAACTGAGATACTATTGATGTCTATTGCGATAGAATGTGATGCAAACACTATCAGAAAGGATGCGTTTTTCCTCAGTCTGGATGCCAACAGTTCAGCAGATGACTTTGACAAGTTGAGATCATCGAACTAGATCATTTAGATCGTTTTAGAAAAAAGGATTTGGAACATCACCATCAAGAACCACTAATTCTTCTTCTTCATATTCTTCAACACTAGAGAAATCTTCTTCAGTAATGCCGGTAAGTTCTCCAGGGACAGGTACTGGAATTTCATTACAATGAGCTACTGGACGATGTGCTGATTCAGCATCAGGATACTTAAGGCTGCTCAGGTTTTTTCTATTAATTCCAGTCACATCAATATTGCAGAAGTAGCATTCAGTGACTTGGTTTGTGGGTTCCCTCCAAACCATAGGAATTCCAAACTTCAGACAACTCTTCTTACTCTTCTCCAATGACACAGATTCTCGGTGGATGTCTTGCATACCATGTGTGGCGCCAAAACTTTATCCTGATCACCAAGTTTTATACCAAAATAAGCATGGTAAGCACGCTTTATAAAACCCGTTGCTGTATTCCTATTAGGAACAATGGTGTATTCGCTGTAGATGTAGCAAAAACACAACAGGTTTATTTTTGCAATGTCTTCTGGCTGATTCCATTTCATTACCTAAAAAAGAAAAATATTATTTATATCAATTATTCAAAAATTAGCTTATGTAACCTCTTCATAATTATGTAAAAACAAATTATAATTTGTTTATTTAAAGAAATAAAAAAATAATTTTACATCATATAAATAGAAAATACCCTTATATGTAAAACAAACAAACAAACAAAAAAACTACTGTCACAATAGATCAAAATGTTGATCAAAAATAGATCAAAAAGTTGTCCTGATTGAACAAAACCGATGTCATGTTTGGATCCAGCACAATAAAACTGTCATAAATCCGTAAAAAAATCTTAGACAGCAAATTTGTTGTTGCCCAGTGTAATCTGTGTATCCTTCTGAAGCAGGGTCTATAAATAAATACTGGGACGTAACATATATATATATATACTCTTCAGTGATTATATTCAAACTTTACTTTCATTTTGCTGTTTATGTTGTTCTTGTTCTTGTTGTATCTTTCTATCTCTTTTTAGATCATTAATTAAATGGATGATATATTGACTAAAAAAAGCGTTTGTCCTTCTATTCAATCTTACATATTGATTAAACAATGTCTGTCTTTCCATTCAGCCTGAAATATTGATTAAACGTATGTCCTTCCATTTAGCCTACATACTGATTTAACAACGTCTTTCTTTCCTTTCAGCCAGACATATATTGGCTAACCAACGCGTCTGTTCTTCCATTCAGTCATATTTGCGGCTCTTCTGAATATACACCTGAAATTTGGTGGACGCATCCATTACAAATTATGCGTTGTCGATAATTTTACTTTCTTTCCCCAGGGTATGTGCTCACTTTTAATATTTAGTGAAATTATATGTATTCCTTTCCTCCTCTGTGAATACAGTTATGTGCGTTAAACACAAGATGATCTGAAAAACTCATGTGTTTAAGATAATTATTGACTTTTGATTTTTTTAAAGTATATAAAACTTATGTCAGTCTGTCGCTATATTTAAAGATTACTGGCATTGATATGTTGGTGTATCTAAATGAAGCAGTTGAGAAGACTGACAAAAGGAGCATTAATTATTACCATGGTAAACAAATGTTTACATTATCTCCAAAGTCACATAACTCTGTAATCAACTATCTTGAATACATGCTGATTAAATGGAGTTGCGGTCCAGAGAGTTAGACGAAATACACCAAAATCGAAAAGGTTATCCTTCCAATTTGCCAGTGATCTCAGTTGTACACCACCACTACCAGAGAGATGTGATATGATATGATTTTATATTATAAAAGTCCTAGAAAGCTTAGTGGATGTTAGAAAAGATGCACATAGAAGATTATGGGTTCTGATCTAGACCTCAAAATCATTGAAGATTTTTCTCGAACGATCTTGTAATCTTCCAAGTTCTTGAACTTTGTGCTCACTAATATACTGATAATTAACTGCATTAAATATTCTTACCGTTTCCAACAACTGCTTTCCTTCGATTGTGCCATTAGCAAAGACTGCGAAAAGCGCTGTAATAAGAAGTAAAACTGAAGGCATTATTAAGCCTGGTATAATTCACACTGTAACACGTAATATGAAATAGAGTCAATGTTAGTTCCATTATGTAATGCTTCACGCTCAAGCTATTTTGACATTACGATAAAGTCCTACAAAGATCTTTAGACTATGACTAAATAAAATGCAGCAATGATTTTAATATTTATTTTGATGAGAAAACCCCATATTAAAATAACAATTTAGGGAGCTTTATTAATATAGTCAAGATCCCTGATTTGAAATAGTTTATTTAAGCAGTGAGTTTTGACATAGTTCAATCGAACTTGCCCTTCTTGAAATGGTTCATTACAGTACTAATGCTACTTTGATAATAGTAGTAATATTACTTTTGTACTTGTAGTAATACCACTTTTGTACTTGTAGTAATACTATTTTTGTAATAGTAGTAATACCACTTTTGTACTAGTAGTAATGCTATTTCTGTAATAGTAGTAATACTACTTTTGTACCAGAAGTAATACTATTTCTGTAATAGTAGTAATACTACTTTTGTAATAATAGTAATACTATTTCTGTAATAGTAGTAATACTACTTTTGTACCAGAAGTAATACTATTTCTGTAATAGTAGTAATACTACTTTTGTACTAGTAGTAATACTACTTTTATACTAGTAGTAATACTACTTTTGTACTAGTAGTAATACTATTTCTGTAATAGTAGTAATACTACTTTTGTACTAGTAGTAATACTATTTCTGTAATAGTAGTAATACTACTTTTGTACTAGTAGTAATACTACTTTTGTACTAGTAGTCATACTATTTCTGTAATAGTAGTAATACTACTTTTGTATGTGTAGTATTACTCTCTGGTAATAGAAGTCGTATTTGTAGAAGAACTGTAATAATAGTAATAGAGTAGCTACAATAAAAGAATAATATTAACAGTAGAACACAGCAGTAGAAATTGTAAATGTAGAGTAGTAGAAGTGATAGCATAATATGTACAGTAGAATTCAGCACAAGTTGTAAAAGAAGTAGTAGTTGAAGTATAAGTTTTCAACAGAACTCAGTAATAGCAGTTTTAGCTGTACAATTAGTAATAATAGTAGCCATATTGTACTAAGAGTAGATCTCAGCAAGAGTAGTTGTAATTGCAGTCAATGTGGTAGTAGTATAATTCTAACAGTAGAACTCAGCAATATCAGTTGTAAATAGAGTAATAGCAGTAGTATCAGTAGTATACTATGTCATAGAATGGCTTATGTAACCCACATCTACCTCACCTCTAAAAATAGACTAAACGTAAACCTACATTCTGGAAGGCTGTCTCTTATCCTCAGGCTCAAAACATACCTGAATGTTCCAGACAACTCACTAAACTAACAATCAAAGCACAGCCCATCTATATAAATAAATATATATAACAGAAACACACCTGTAAATCATCAGTCGAAAGCAGCTAATATGAGCCAACACATATTTTGGCCTCCAGTGTTAACAAAGCATAATCGTACTACTAACCTTATTGCTGATTATCAATACAGCAGGAAATCATTCTCTGTACATATTACTGCTGAAGGTATGTGGTTTTGCTACCCTAACTATATTACATTCAAGTTTATTTCTTGAAATTAAGTATATTTTATATTGTTATATTTTGCTTGTGATATTAAATGTATGACGACCTTGTAAGTAAGTGTGTTCTGTCAGAGAATATGAGGACGAATTCTCAGCTCAAGTGTATTTATTGGCAGATCAGCACTTTACCTGTAACTTTATCTAAGACATTGATCAATGAATGGTGAGTATTGTACCGTGAAGCAACGCCAGAGCAGAATGACCCATGTACCAAGGACTGATTCAATGGATCATGTGTGCATCCACTATGACATTCATTGGGACCCTAGATGGCATATTATGATATTCTGAAGTTATGTATTTATAAAATCACAACTGCACAGCTTCAGTCAATATACAATCGAATTCGCCTGAACTTTAATCAAAGTACATTTAGAGTTCACTGAGAACACATTCAGTTTTCTCTTATAAACTCATTTATAATTCATTCATATGAACGAATCAATTAACTACTATAGTACCATAGGACTAAAAATGAGCATTCTTTCATGACACCATAAGGTCATGATTAGGCACTATAACTATTTATAAAATCTAATTGTGATTGTTGAACTATCTTCTACATATAGCCATGCCGTCTTATGTTATTTCTTGTTGAATACATTTATTGTTGATTCTTAGACCACTTGTATTAGCATGACTCACAGACATGTTATATTCTGTAGTCCATAACCTGTATTTATTTACTATCCTTGCTGTATGTTTCATGGGGCCCGAGCTAACTTCTTGAACTATCACTCTTTTGTTCTACATTACCTATCTTTCATTTTTCTAACACGTGTGGTGTGCCAGAAGGCGTGTTTGGGGGGGGGGGGGTAGCCGAAAGTTACGGGCAGCCCGGGGTGGTGGAGAATTAACATTTTTCCCATCTCCCAGCAAAGGCATGACAACCACTAGCAGTAAAACTCAACAGTAGTAATTGTAATTGTAGTAAAAGCAGTGGTATTAGTAATATAATACAAACAGTATACCTCAACAATAGTAGAGGTAATTCTAGTAATAACAGTTTTACTAGATGTAAAGTACTAAAAGTATAACTGAACAGTAGTACTTGTAATTGTAGTAATAGCCGTAATGAAACAACATTAGACTCAGAAGTTCAACCTGTAATAGAAGGAGCAGTAAAGATAATAACAGCATAATTCTAACAGTAGAGACCCTCTTAGTAATTATGATAGTAGTAATAATATTAACATCAAAATAGTAGAATTCAGCAAACGTAGGAATAAATAACAATATAAAGTATAGCAGTAGTTGTAATAATAACAGTATAACACTAAGACTAGAACTCTGCAGTAGTAGTTGTAATAGTAGTGATAGTAAAAAGTACTAGTAACTGTTTAATACTAACAGTAGGACTCAAAAAGTAATAGTCAAAATAGAAATGTAGCAAGATAGTGCTAAGAGCAGAACTCAGTCATTGTAGTCAAAAGTGAACAAGTGAAGAATTAACTGCAAAAATGCGAATAGCAGAACTCAGTCGTTGTAGTCATAAAAGAATACAACCACTCGTTGTTAGTCGTTATTAAAATAGTAGAAGTTAAAATGCTAAGAGTATTATCGAAATCAACATGGCAGCAACATAATGCTGATAGTAAAACTGAGTCGTAGTAGTAGTGGTAATAGAAATAGTAGTTGTATAAACTATAATGCTAAGAGTAGAACTCAGTCGTTGTAGTCATAATTAAAGTAGTAGTAGTGGTAATAGAAATAGTAGCTGTATAAACTATAATGCTAAGAGTAGAACTCAGTCGTTGTAGTCATAATTAAAGTAGTAGTAGTGGTAATAGAAATAGTAGCTGTATAAACTATAGTGCTAAGAGTAGAACTCAGTCGTTGTAGTCATAATTAAAGTAGTAGTAGTGGTAATAGAAATAGTAGTTGTATAAACTATAATGCTAAGAGTAGAACTCAGTCGTTGTAGTCATAATTAAAGTAGTAGTAGTGGTAATAGAAATAGTAGCTGTATAATCTATAGTGCTAAGAGTAGAACTCAGTCGTTGTAGTCATAATTAAAGTAGTAGTAGTGGTAATAGAAATAGTAGCTGTATAAGCTATAGTGCTAAGAGTAGAGCTCAGTCGTTGTAGTCATAATTAAAGTAGTAGCAGTGGTAATAGAAATAGTAGTTGTATAAACTATAGTGCTAAGAGTAGAGCTCAGTCGTTGTAGTCATAATTAAAGTTGTAGCAGCGTAAGACTGATCTTCAGATATAAATAATACACATCAATTGCTTACGCAACGGACGTTCTTCTGCAAGTAGTAGCAGCATAAGACTGATCTTTAGGTATAAATAATACACATCAATTGCTTACGTATCGGAAGTTCTTCTGCAAGTGCCGAGGAGATCAAACTTCTGCTGAAGCTGTACCATGGTCCCATTCCTCCATCATCGACCTTGAAATCGACGGTCTTGTATGGCCTGTCAGGAGCCAGTTGCCCCCATTGAATGGTGCCGTTACTAAGTATCTTATTTGGTGTTTGTCCAGTCGTCGGCATTGAAAGTAAGTGCAGAGTCATCAGACAGGGCACCAACAGTTTCATTTTGCCTCGTGTGAAGTGGCTATTTTGAAATGATTGCTTCATCTGCAATGAGTTGAAAGTGGTAGATATACTCACTTTTATATATGTTGTACTTTTGGTATACTAATGCGTTTTCTTGTTCTTTAACAACACGAATCGAGACGACATAAATAAAAACATATTGTTACAGCTACTTATGCCTCACAACGTTCATATACCAGTGACTACACCATTTACACTCAGAATTTCACTAAATCATGGTGTTTTTTTCTTGAGCCCGCCTACTTAACTCTCCATTTACTCTAAGTATAGTAGCTATGTATTAATTTAACTAAACGTCTGTGCAAACAGTTATTTGTCTATAAAGTTGCTCATTTTTCTCTCTCAGTCTGTCTGTCTATCTATCTATCTATCTATCTATCTATCTATCTATCTATCTATCTATCTATCTATCTATCTATCTATCTATCTATCTATCTATCTATCTATCTATCTATCTATCTATCTATCTATCTATCTATCTATCTATATGTCTATTATATATCTACCTATCTATGCTTAGACACATGTAAGCATCCTTACATTTACATAACCACGCACAATGTTTTATCAAAATCCTTATTTTGTACAGTTCTGTCACTGGCAAGTTTACATTTCACACACACACACACACACACACACACACACACACACACACACACACACACACACACATACAAAGCATTGCATAAATCGAACAGTTTTAATGGATGGACAAATTGTTTTTTGAGAACGAAAGAGATTTTGTTTTGAAAAAAATGAGAACCTCACCTGATTATCTCTTTTATTTGATGAGTGAAAACGTGAGAGCTGTTAATTTGGTTAATGAGCTCATGAGCACAGTTTTTTGTTTAATGTTATATGAGTGTGATAGCCTCTGATTTTGTGTTCTGTGAATGTGGCAGCTTTTGATTTGGTGTTCTGAGTGTGGTAGCATATGTTAATAGCTGTATCAAGACATACTGAAAAAATACCAGAAGTTAGAGTGGAAGATATGCAAGTCTTATTGAGTGGAAGATATACCAGTCTTATTGAGTGGAAGATATACCAGTCTTATTGAGTGGAAGATATACCAGCCTCATTGAGTGGAAGATATACCAGTCTCATTAGCGTATCTTGTGTTGGCCTGTAAAGACCCAGTGATAATCGTGGAGTACGTGACAGGCTGCATTTGTGTACTTCATCAAAACATTTTCATAAACTGTGAACGTCCTGGTTATACTACGTCAATGTCTTGCGTCAAATAATATCTGACGTCATAATCATTCTACGTAATAACATGCTTCCCTTTGCTGAAAGATATAACATTTCCAGACAAAACAGAAGAACTTTTAGATTTGCCAGTTAATACCTACAGTCTAACTACAATTGCCTCTTAACACTTAAAAGCTCTCATTAGCTTAAAATAAGGCTCGATTCTTAAAGCTTTAATATAAAAGTTGTTTCCATTCTTTAACTAGATTGCAAGACTCCGAACTCTCCGTAAACAAGCTCCAAGTTTAGTGTGGAGATTTTCAGATTTATTGCGGTCGCAATTAGCTATTACTTATTTTGACATCTAGAGAATGAAGTCAGAGAAAGATAGATAGATAGATAGATAGATAGATAGATAGATAGATCGATCGATAGATAGATAGATAGATGCTATCAGTAGCAATCAGTTATGTTCGTGTATGTGTGTGTGTGTGTGTGTGTGTGTGTGTGTGTTTGTTTGTGTGAGTGCGTGTATGTGTGCGTGTATTAGTGGGTATGGTGTCATGTAAATGCTTTGACAAGAATATGGTTGATAGGTACAGAGGTGCCGTTAATGAAGTTGAAATTTGAGTGTATATCGCAAGTATTTCCCCAATTCTACCCATATATCGAAATTCAGGAGTAAATCTATCAGATTACTAGTGACTCTAAAGTGGACAGATGAAACGCTTAGCAGAAATGAAAGAGTGGCTTTGCGAAATTTAGCAAGTAAGTAGTTATTCCAACTCCTTTGCAGAGAGCCGAAAATGTTGTGCATTTTTTGTGGCATCTATGGACTAACGTGATGATGGAAGCCGTAATTGTTACCTCTATATAGTGAACCGTTTCTATGTGTAACTAAGTGCCTTGGTTAACATTTTCACGTGTTAACTATTTGTTGATCAAGTGGTGCCAACTCATCTAATGCTACCATATTATTAATTGAAGCAGTAGTGCCACGTGTCACGTAACTTGTCTGATTGTACCATGTTTACTATATATGGTGCCAGTATTTCACGGGCCTTGTCTAATGTTACTATGTTAATTTTGGTACCAGGAAATCAGAAGTCCTGAAATATATTTTACCCAGTTATGCCATAATGTCAAGTGCCTTGATTAATGTTTTCATGTTAATTAACGTGTCCTCCAGTGGCGCCAACACGTCAAATGTCTTAATAAATGTTTCCATAATTTCTATTTTGGTGACCCAGTATATAACCGGCTAACGGTCAAGATTAGCACTTTCATAAGTGATTGTTTATTATCAAGTGGTGTCCAAATGCCATTGTCCTTGATCAGCATTTTAATTTATTAAATGGTCTGACTGTTCTGCAAACATTTCCACCAAAGGAATTATTATACTATAATCTCAGAGGAATTAGAAATCTCCTGATGTCCTCCCATTAAGCTCTCTTGTGTAATCATGATTATTCTTGTATGCTTATATTTATGAACGATAAGTTACTCATGGCATCCTTTCTTCTTCCTAGTTTCAGGGGACTAAGTACCTTTCTTGTAAGTGTAAATAATTGAACCAATAGCTAACTATGGGTGGGGTTACATTCACTAACGATTGTAATCTGCGCTTGGCAATTGCTGGTGTCTCTACCAAATTTACCTATGTGCTTGTCTGTGTGTGAATTACTTGTCTTAGCTGGAGAACAGTGTAGGTATAGCCTAACAGGACCTCGTAAGTTGCTGACTCCGCAACAGAAGTTTTAATCTTTCCAGAAACATAACTTCATTCTATGTGAACTGACATGTTGGGTTGGCATGTAACTTTTGTCAGATCACTTAACCAGATTACTGTTAATCAGTAGTGGACATGATCAGCAAGTGAATAAAATCTCCGCTACATCTCGTCTACACTTTAGCCTTTATTTGTTTGTTAATGTGTTTCTGTTTTTCCTTCAACTTCTGTTCATTCGCAGCAAAGACTTGGTCTTTCAGGTCAGTCTCATGATATGTGCCCTACTTTATTACAGGTGTAGCATCTTTTTATCATGCATGTATTTTCGTTCATTCTTTAATTCTTCCTTTCTTTCAATCTATTTTTTTTAGTGCGTTCCTTCACATCTACACTCTGTTCTGGTTTCTTACTCTGTTGATTACTTTGTTTTTCAAACCTATGCTAATGCACTAACGGATGTGCCTTGTCACATGGTTATGTAGCATTAGCAATATCACCCATTTCGTTTAATCGTCTCTCCACAAGGAATGTCATCCGGTTTGGTAAATCTTCTCTCCACAAGGAATGTCAACCAATTTGGTAAATCTTCTCTCCACAAGGAATGTCAACCAATTTGGTTAATCTTCTCTCCACAAGGAATGTCAACCAATTTGGTTAATCTTCTCTCCACAAGGAATGTCACCCAGTTTGGTTAATCTTCTCTCCACAAATAATGTCACCCAATTTGGTTAATCTTCTCTCCACAAGGAATGTCACCCAATTTGGTTAATCTTCTCTCCACCAAATATGTCATCCAATTTGGTTAATCTTCTCTCCACAAGAAATGTCACTCATTTCGGTCAGTATGTTTCCACCACATGTTCGTATAGCAATTCTTCCCGTATTCCTTCAAAAATCATGAGAAACACACACGCATTCTCTCCACAAATCAATTAAAGTACCCAACCTCGAATGATTATCTGTATGTGATTCATTGTATTTCCTTGTGGTTTCTGTATCACTCACTTGTGACTTTATATCAACAATGCAAACTAACTTACAACGCCTCATAGTTGTCAGCCTCTTTTTCTGTCAGTGCATGAAAACAATCAAATGACTCGCCATGCAGATGACTAGACAAATTCAAAGCCCTAAACTTGTTCGGTATAGTTCGTGCTTCTGCAAGACGCTCACTTTGCTTCAAAAATGATTCAAGGTGTTCCGCTTTGTTTGTGAATGGTTGCATAGAAATTTGAATAATGCGCATGTCATGGCTGTCAGAATTAAATTTGCCCCTTGCCCATACTTTTGCCTTCGTCAGACGTGCATTTTAAATTTGACTCGAGTCTCATTTTTCTAACTGAAAGGCCATCTCTCTCTCTCTCTCTCTCTCTCTCTCTCTCTCTCTCTCTCTCTCTCTCTCTCTCTCTCTCTCTCTCTCCCGTTTCCTGTCTCATTCTCGCTCAATTCTATCTAGATAATTTCGTTCTTGCTCTTGAACATGCTTTTACATATCTAGAAAATTTCTTTCTTGCTCTTGAACATGCTTTTACATATCTAGAAAATTTCTTTCTTGCTCTTGAACATGCTTGTACATATCTTTACCCATAAGCTTGAATATGTAACTCGCTTCCTCATACCACTTCCTTTGTAACTCATCAAGCTTGGTCTGTTTCATTCTTTAGATTCAAAGTACTATTACAATAACCCTTATGACTTTCAAGAAAGTAATAACTTTATTTGCAGTTCCCTCTCACGCAAACACATGTAATCATTCTCAATCAATAGTTAAAAGCCAAAGTACTCTTAAAAAAAAACAATACACGTGCAAGATACTATCAACTTCTCTTAACACACAATCAAAGTAATTTCTCTAACTCATAAACACACATCAACAATGCATACACAATAAAGGCAAATTGTCAACATGTGTAAGACTCTACCCACTTCTCTAAGCATACAATTCAATCCATTTATTGTAGTCATCGCGTCTATCATCGTTTCTGTCTGTCTGTCCGTCTGTTTGTCTGTCCGTCCATCAGTGTGTTTGTTAGTCCATCCTGTTCATCATTTAAATGTGAAGGCTGACCTCTGGGGGCTGTATCGAGTCAATGGAGCGACGACCTCAAACTTTTTGTGCATTTCGTGACGTCCAGTAGCAGGGTACCAACAATAATTGTGTTTGATATAACATAAGAGTTTAACTTGACATTATGCTACAGTGCCATAATTTACAGCTTTGCCATATCTGCACCCGTGTAAGTTTATGCCCTATTTGTCAAACTTTTTCTACTTCTAGAACTACGAAACATGTAATTTTACGCCCTATTTGTATACGCATATTCTACTTATATAACTATGCAATATGTAATTTTATGCCCTATTTGTATACGCATTTTCTACTTATATAACTATGCAATATGTAATTTTATGCCTATTTGTATACGCATTTTCTACTTCTATAACTGTGCTACAGATAATTCCACAGAATGGGACAACAATACACTAATTGTTACTTGAACAGCTTTAACAGTAAGATCAAGAATAATTGATTTTTCTCCCTGCCGCATCGCACGCACACGAGACTATAAAAGAAAACAGAAAATGGTGGGAAGGTGTGCTTTTGTTTGGAAAATAAATCGAATAAAACCTATTCAAGCTGCAGCATCTGTCACATATCGGTCTTCACTATTTTAAATAAAAATACTATCCGAAATCCATGTCACCCCATGTGACAAGAGTTTTAAAGAGAACTAAGTAAAAATCATAAACGGATTACAAAAGTGAAGCGCAAGGAAAGATTTTCAATATAAAATACTCAAAGTCGGCATCGTTTGTTATCCTCAATAGTGAAGCGCAAGGAAAGATTTTCAATATAAAATACTCAAAGTCGTCATCGTTTGTTATCCTCAAAAGTGAAGCGCAATAAAGATTTTCGGTATAAAATACTCAAGTTTAAAATAACCGTGTATCTATAAAGTAATGTTCTCAAGACTTCATCTCCAATCAACACTTAAAATGGCGGTATATTTGGCAATATATGCTATAAATCATCGCCCTGCTTAGAGCACTCCTGCAGGTAAATCTTGAAGCACTTCGTCACTCAGCCTGAAAGAGAACAACATCACAACTATTGGCAAATCTTCAAAACCTTTCGTCACTCAGGTAGCAAGACAACAATACAAATGACAGCAAATCTTCAAGCACTTCGTCAATCAGGCAAAACGCAAACAGCAATGCAAATGACAGCAAATCTTCAAGGACTTCGTCAATTAGGCAAAACGCAAACAGCAATACAACTGATGGCAAATCTTTAAACACCTCGTTACTCAAATAGAAAGGAAACAACAGTGTGACTGACTAACAGCGGGACCAGTGCGAGAACTTGAGAATGAAGCTGCGACGAAAGAATTATTGTCTATGCAAGTAAAATAACTAAAAGTAAATGAATTATTTCTCACTTAACAAGCAAACTAACTTACCATCAAGCTAACGGCTTCCTTTCAAAACCATACTTAGTAGAATTTTCTACAGCAAGTAAACATTTTAATCTCAGCTCATTGGATGGTCTCGTTCTCGTAAATCATAACTATTGGATAATAAAATCTGCTCACTAGTTTGCATTACATCAGCAACTCTTGAATATAGCAACTCTTGAATATTCTTGCCTTCAAGACAGATACTTTCAAAAATATCTTCATAAGGAGTGTTCAATGTCGGCTTACTTTGACACTTTAACAATTTATATAACAAATTTAAAAATAGAAAGAAGCAAATTCACTCACCATACATGCTAACTAAAAAAGAAGAAGAATTACATTTGTTTCTACAGTTAAAATGAAATGCAAACAGATCTTCGCGCCATTTCTTGATAGAGAAATCGCACACTTACAAAGTACACGTACGTAGTGATTGTATGAGAAAGTAGAGAGAGTAAAATTAACAGAAAAAATTGAGACTTATATAAATGTCCAAAATACAAGTACAAAACAAATGCAAATTATTAACGGTGCGTTTATTTTTATTTTTTCCTGATCCATTAAAAGCATGAAAATTATTTATAAACAGCGAATGAAAATAATTCTCAGAATTTGTCAGCTCACATGAATGGAACATAAAAACAAGAGGGTAACAATTTGAAGAATGATACATTGAACTGACGTCACACCGAAACAGCTTTAGTAAGATGTAGTTATTAATTTTTACTGGATTCACTTCTGGGAACCGATCTTTCTTTAAGAATTTACTCATTACAGATACATTTTAAATCTCAATAAAAAATGCAAAAGAAAATTTTAAAAATCTGTACAAAACTGAAATCCGTCGAAGTGACAAACCTAAGGGATATATACGTTGATACCTTTGTAGGAATTTATTATTGGTGTTTGATACCCTTCTTGTAGGAATTTATTATTGGTGTTTGATACCCTTCTTGTAGGAATTTATTATTGGTGTTTGATACCCTTCTTGTAGGAATTTATTATTGGTGTTTGATACCCTTCTTGTAGGAATTTATTACTGGAAGTAAAACTCTATGGTGAAGAAATCAGTACGCACCTATGTTTGCAAGGTTAAGACAAAAAGAAAGCAAGAAAAAATAAAATGAATGAAAAGATATAACCTAAACTTGAATCCATTTAAAATCATTCATAAATTGTTTTAATACAACTCTTGTACGAATCGCTATTAGGAATGTGTTTTCATTTAAAAGGCTTTCTTTTACTAAAAATAAAATTTTATACATAAGATTTTGATACAGTTGGCCTTGTGCAAAAACAAATTAATATCTGACCAATTCATTGGCAATGCATTATATGCTAATGATCTCTTTTATTCTATCATACTAGGTCTGAAAAGTGTAACTTAATCTAAACATGCACATATATAGCTCCTGTGCATATACAGCACTGGCTGAACTAATACAGTTTACTGCTATGTTATGCGTTATTAAAACAATGTTTTCTCAATGATTTCTTTTATAACTTGTAGTATTAATATACATTTCTGAATTTGAAGCACCATCAGAATAGTTTTTTTAAACTTATGCAATTAGGATGTACTGTATAAAATGTTTTCATATAAGTTCTCTTAAAATATGGTTATGTAGAAATTGTTTTGTAAATATGAAGTGATTCAGAACGAGTCAGTAAATACTCTGTAGGAATTTTTTGTTGTTCTACAATTTGAAAGATACTAAAATATTCCTTTATAAAGTTTGTTATAAAGTCTGTATAAACCGAATTAAACAGACTCTATTAAAATACAATGAGAAAAATGCTTTATTATTTCCTCAATACTTCATTGTGTCACGAAGCTGTTTGTCATGACATTAGAATCTGAAAGTATTTTAAGTACCGAAACGTGCCACCTTAGTACAAATGAACATTTTCAAAATACGCCGTTTCTGCTATAATTCCAATTTGTCAAATAAAAAGTCATTCACTATAAAGGAGCTTGAAATTCCCCCTTTTATTGCGGAAGAGATCCACTGCTGTTTGCCTTGTTGAAGGACACAGACGGGTTAGTGGCTACTTCAGAACTTGTACGAGTGGTGGAGATTGAAGATTTTGCATCTGACTCTCGATACGATTTGTCAAATGTCACAGGATCAGCACTACTTTCAAATGGTGAAATGTTGGGGTAGATGCCAACGCCGGCCTTTGCCGAGGAAGTGTCGGGGTCTGTGCGCTGTGTGTCCCTCCTCTTCATGTCGGAATCGAACTCTTCCTCCTGGTTAGTGCTTTCAAACAGACAAGGAAGGGAAGATATTTAATGAATAGTAGTGCAAGTGTACTGAGCTGTCAACATGCAATAATTCGAGTAGATAACACACAAAAATAAAATAAATAAGGACAAAAGATTAGCATATCTGGACGAAATATATCCAGCTAGGAATGTCACCAAATAGTGCACAAGGCACATATCCCATCCAGCACTAATAGTTATGTACGAGTGAATAAATAATAATGTGTTTCACATTAAAATGTCCGAACACATCGATTTTAAATTAAAAGGATAAGGTGGCACACCCAAACACATGCAAACATGGGTTGAGACATTCAAATTCTAATATACTTATCTACTTACTTATCCATTCATCCATCCCCCCTCTCTATCTATCTATGTATGTGTCTATCTGCAGTAGAGTAAATTTGCCTATCCTTGTTTCTAAACTTAATAATTACATATCTATTGCCAGTGTTTAAACGCCTGATGTTGGGCACTGCTTATGATGATATTTGTGTAATATCCAAAGGTTGGAGTAAACAACTCAGGTGGAAAATATGCTAGAACTTGCTGATGCAATCCAAACCAGTTTCAATTTTTTTTGACTATTAGTCTCACACGTGTTCATAGCAACTTCATCCAATGGAGTTGGATCGAAAGTTATTGTCTTGAAGAAGGTTCTATAATCTAATCACATTTTGATTTTGACATAACTCAAGTCCAGTCATAACGGAGATCATTTGCATATGGTAATATAAGTGACTGATAATGGAAGAATGGACTTGGAATATTACTTATATGTTACTTATATTACTTATATGATTTGATTATGATAATGCATTTTGTAATCAAACCATTATTTCTAAGTTCACTACTTAGATTACATTGTACATTATACTTGTGAATTTTGATCAATGCTATATTTCTTATGCTGTAAGTTATCGGGATAATGAATATTGTTCAGGGTTTTAAGTTGAGAATGTGTTTAAGGGAGAAAGGAGTTTAAAGATGAAATATGCTTGACACCTAGCTGATTTTTGAAGATGCCTTTTTATTTATAACCTTATATTTGCATCAGAATGCACTACTGGATCACGTTGGTGTGTGAAATCAGCATTGTCATCAAACATATCAGTAAACATGCTGCTGTAAGTTGATTCCTATGAATTCTGTTCAAGAGGCAATATGGCAAAGAGTGAGGCCTGAGTTTTGTCTCAAGACATCAAGACAGTTTCTAGAACATCTTTCGTGGTGTGCTGAGTAGGGCACATGCAGATTCTAGAACACTCCGAACACTCCGCGTGATGTGCTTTGATAGTGCACACACAGTTCTGGATGATACTCCACGGTGCTTGTGAACACATCTAACATTTTGTGTAATGTGCCTAGAATTGTACGTTGGACCATCATCTAATAAGAAAGACAGTGTCTTATTGCAACTATGTGATTGTGAACATGTGCTAGTGACAGACACCATTATTGAAAATGATATGTACATTGTGAATTCACAAAGATAATTTATTATTTATTCCTGATTGTGTACTTGAGTAACACATATGAAGATTCTAGAACACAGTGTGTGATGTGCTCTGTTAGCACATGTGAAGTTCTGGATGGCTCTCCACTGTGTTCTATTTGAGCACATTGAAGATTCTGGAAAAGTCATGTAACATATCTACAAGGGGTATGTGGGACCTTCATCTAAATAAGAAAAACAGTGACTTGTCACACCCCCCATGATTATGATGCTAGGATAAACTGAATGAGTGCCTAACGTTTATTCAGACATTCTTGTGAAGTGATGTAAATGTCAATGCTCTTTTGATTATATTCACATATTGTATATTTGATTGTTGATTTAATAAATTTATTAATCTTCTTGCATATAGATTAAAACTGATGTTGGAGTAATAGTGGGAGAATGACGGCTCGTTAAATATAAATAAAAGACGAATTTTTATTCTTCCTTCAGTAAGAAGTTTTCACCTGCAGAAACATTATGCAAATGTCAAAAGTCTATGCTATTATTGTGCAAAGAATAGAGTTTTACCGTAACCTTATAATCTGCCAAGTGAGAGATAAGTTGGTCTTGTGGTAGAATTATTAATAAAATAAATTTTTGATCACTTGTAATTATTATTATGCCATTAGTTAATAAATAAAGTGTGAAGAATGCCTGAGAGGTGTCACACTATCTATCCATCCATCTATCTATCTGTGAGAAAATAAATTTGCCTCTCCATATTTTAAAATTTAAATTATTAAATTGTCAGAGTAATCCGACCTTGAGCACTCCTTATGACGGTATAATTGAAAGAATCTGAGTTAAGTAAACGCTCGTGGCAAGAATATTCTAGAATCGTTGATGTAATGCAAACCAGTGAGTAGATGTTATTATCGAGTGATTATGATTTACGAGAACGAGACCAACCAATGGGTTGTGATTAAAATGTTAACTTTCTGTAGAAAATGATACTGTCTAATCACTTTGATTTTGAAATGGAAAAGAAAAAGTCTGGTTTTGAAAGGTGGCCATTAGTTTGATGGTGACTTAGATGACTGATTGAGAGAGAATCGACCTTTGTTATATATTATGTGAGTAGACGATTATTACTACAAATTTTTGAACTAAGATGCTCGAGTGTAGTATGTGAACATAATGGCGACATTGTTTTTATATGGTGTGTTCATGTATTGGGCTAATAAATATTGTCACATGAAATTGTAAATTGAAACTGGAATGTAAGACAGAATTGAGTTATAAACTGATAAACTGAAAAACTTAACACTTGTCCCTTGATTATGTTTCTCAGTGACAAAGCATGTCTTTCATGTTTTGTGGAAGAGAGAAAATGTTCACAGAGCCCGCATATCCACTAAGTGGGAGACGGTCAAGAATAAAATAAATTAACTTGTAATTAGCTTTGGATAATTAGCTAACTAATTATAATAATATCCATTACTAAGTGGCGTTGATGTTACACAATCTCTCTCTCTCTCTCTCTCTCTCTCTCTCTCTCTCTCTCTCTCTCTCCATCCATCCATCCATCAATCCTTTCATCCATCCATCCACCCACCCATCCTTCCTTCTTTCTGCGATTTTTCTTGTTTCTGTTTTAATAGCAAGTCGACAATATACATATTTCAATGGCAAGTTCAGACTGAAAATAAAACTATTTGAATGAAAAACTTTTAACCAATATATAACTTCCTTCCATTTCCGCACGGCTTAGAACGGCAAAATGCTAAATTTACATCCTAAAGTAAGACTCAAGTGTACATTACACTAGCTTATTTTTGTAATTTACAAATAAAGCAAACTAGTAGTACCCTGATAGATCGATGTCTAGAAAAACAAGTAATCAATATACAGGCAAAGTCTAAATTTGTACAACCAGTTTATAACATAAAACAAATTATAGTCTTAAAACTGAAAGTGATATCTAAGACCTGGATTATACTTCAGAGACCGAGATAATATTTTAATGATCTATACAATACTTTAGAGACTTGGTATATATTTCTTTATTTTTCTCACCAATATTTTATATTACTGCATTTTCGATCTGAAATACATTCCAACCCAAGTATTATTTATCCTTTAAATTGACCCTGTCAAGGAAAATAGTGCTTGGCTTAGGGTCGGTCACTCACTTAATATAGGAAACTTATATTACTGCTGATGAAGGACAAACTGGCATATGGACACCACTTGATAATAAAAAATTACATATGAAAGCGCTAATATTGACCGTTAGCCCGTTACACTAATGGGTCACCAAATAGAAAATATGGAAACATTTATTAAGACTTCAGACGTGTTGGCGCCACTAGAGAACCAGTTAATTAACATGAAAACATTTATCAAGGCATTTTGGCATCACTGAGTCACCAAATATTTAAAACGGAAATATTAGTCATGATACCTGATATCCTGGCACGGATGGATCACCAAAGAGTTAACATAGTAACATTAGACAAAGCAAGTGAGATACTGCCACCCCGTAGAGTGATCATGGTAACATTAAACAAGGCAAGTGAGATACTGGCACCCCTTATAGTGATCATGGTAACATTAAACAAGGCAAGTGAGATACTGGCACACCGTAGAGTGTAGTAGTTACACATAAAAACGGTTAGCAATAGAGAGTTAAGAATTACGGCCTTCCATCATCACGCTAGTTGGTAGATCTCACAAAAAAATATACAACCTTTTGTCTTTCTGCAGGTGTTTTGGAATAACTAATTATTTACTAAATTTTACGAACCACTTGATGATTTCCCCTAAGCGTTTCATCTTCAGACTTACATTCCTAGTAGTAGTAATCCGATAGCTTTACTCATCTGTCCACTTCAAACTTACATTCCTAGTAGTAGTAATCCGATACTTTACTCATCTGTCCACTTCAAACTTACATTCCTAGTAGTAGTAATCAGATAGCTTTACTCATGGATTACAAAATACGGGTAGAACTGGTAGATAGTTGCGACGTGCACGCAAACACAAACACAACCACACACAAATACATACACACTTTTTCACTTTTTCTCTCAGCAAAGTGTATATCGTTGGCATCATATCTTGGAGGGAAAAAAAAATTAAGAAACTTCACTCATCCTGCATTGTCCTTACCATAAATCGATTATGAATAGAAGACGTAAAAACACACTGCTTACCGAAAACAATGCTCATTTACTAATCTCAATCCTAAACTCATGGACGTATATATGCTCTATGCAAAGCGAGTCTTGTAGAAAATTCGTAACAGTTGTGTGTGAACTTGTTCATCAAAGATGGTATTAAACGGAACAAAATATGATGAATTTAGGATTTCCTGCTATAGAGCTTGACATGAATGAAAGATTGGTCGGATTGGGCTTCTTCGAAGGTAGGTAATTAGAGGCTTATTTCACCAGCCCGGTAAGTAATTAGAGGCTTATTTCAGCAGTCCGTTACATAATTACAACCAGAGATGGGGGTTGCACTAGCCTAATGAGTAATTAGAGGGGCGAAATTATGTTGCATCGCTTGGTTAGTAAGAGACACGTGATGCACAATCGCAAGATCTCATCAACCACCACCACATCTCTCATCGCATAGTAAACACGCTGCCCCATTGGTCGTCGTAGACAACACACATGGAGAAGGCGTGAAATATGTTCTGGACAGCCCTGTAATCCCCACGTGGGAAGGGGGACACTTAAGCGTACGCATGTACAAACAAAATAAATACCACAAATGATATCAGCAGAAACGAAAATGTTTATAAGCAGAAAATGTATCTACTACGTTCATTTATCGTGATTCCATACGTGGTTAATTAATTTGTTATTACGCGCGACCTTGACTATTACAAAAACCCGAATGTTCAACTTAAAATAATTTCACCAGTGCGTCTAGATTTTGAATAGCACATATGTACAATAACTTTATACACATGCATATACAAACATATACGAAGAGTGTACTGAATCACATGCCCAAGCCAGCATATATATATACAGGTACACATATTGCATATGCCAAACATGCTAATTAAAAAAGGAAGAATTACATTTGCTTCTGCAGTTCACAACGAAACGCAACTAAAGCTTTCCATTGACCACACCGTCATTACTTGGTAGAGAAATCGCCGACTTAACGCTAGTGATTATTATTTCCATTGACCACACCGTCATTACTTGGTAGAGAAATCGCCGACTTAACGCTAGTGATTATTATTATGCCAAAGTACACAGAGTAAAATTTGCAAATAAAATGAGACGTTTATAAACCGAGTAATAACATTTATTATTCTACGTCCAAAATACATAAAATAAAAAAAAACAAATGCAAATTATTAATGATGCATTTAATTTTATTTTGTCTGATCCACGAAAAGCATGAGAATTGTTTATAAATAGCAATTCAAATAATTCTCATAATCTGTATGCTCACATGAATGGAACATAGAAACAAGTGTGCAATGATTCAAAGAATGGTAAATTGAATTGTCCTTTCACCGAAACAGCTTTAGTTAAGATGTAGATTTTAATTTTTATTGGCCATCACTTTGGGAACCGATCTTTGTTTCAGAATTGACTAATTACAGATACATTTCATATTTCAATCCGCACTTGAGGTAAACAAAATACCTGTACACAGCAGAAGGGATATAACGGGTATCTGTAGTGAAGAATACAGTATGCATCTATGATTTTAAGGTTGAGACAAAAAGAAACCAAGAAAGAGAAAGAAAATGAAGGAAAAGATACATTTTAAATCGATTTAAATCGTTCACGAATTAATTTGATAGAACTTTTGCTCGAATCACTATTTAGAAAAAGTTTCCAATTTAAAGGCTTTCTTTTATTAAAGTAACAATATAAAGCAGTTTTGAGGAATTAAGTTTTGAAACAGTTTGCTTTATCCACTAACGCATCGTATTGCAAATCAAAATGTGACCAATTCAGTGACCATGCATATCATGTTAATGACCTAAGTTATTCTATCTTACTAGGTCTGTTAAATGAAAATTGTAACGTAAGATAAATATAAATAGCCCATGTGCATCTGTGTCATAAAACAACTTCTTTGAACTAATACAGTTTACAGCTATGTTACACTGTGCTAAATTTAGTTTTTCAATGTTTTGGTTTAGAACTTCCTCTCTTAAAATACACTCCTGAGTCTAAAGCACCATCAGAATAGCATTTGAAATTATGCAATTTGCATGAAAATGTTCATTAATAAATTAGAATGTGAGAGTGTTTCAATTTCTACTATTTCTGAAACATGGCACATTAGAACACCACTATCGAAATAGCATGTTTGTGACACATTACATAAAGTGATCTATCTATCTATCTATCTATCTATCTATCTATCTATCTATCTATCTATCTATCTATCTATCGATCGATCTATCTATCTATCTATCTATCTATCTATCTATCTATCTGTTTGTCTATCTATCTATCTTATCTGTCTGTTTATCTATCTATCTGTCTGTCTATCTATCTATCTATCTGTCTGTTTATCTATCTATCTGTCTGTCTATCTATCTATCTATCTGTCTGTTTATCTATCTATCTGTCTGTCTATCTAAATATCTATGTATCTGTTTGTCTATCTATCTATCTAAAGACAGTGGGTGCTTACAAGAATTTTAAACGCGAACAGTTTCGATTGCAGATATTAAAGACACTAAAAGGCGAATGCACGTTTTCATAATAATACGCGATAGCGTGTGCGCTACAATCACAAATATTAATAAACAGTCATTCACTCAAAAAGGAGTCTCAAACTTCCCCTTCTGTAATGATGTATTTCAGAACAGATTTCCTGCTGTTTGCCATAGTGACGGACACAAAATGTGTTAGCGGCTGCTTCAGAACTTGTCCAAAAGGGTAGGGTGTAAGACTTTCAAGTTCACTTTCATAAACTCTTCCGAGTGTCAACACTACTCTCTGGAGAGTGATGAACTGCTGGTATCTGGGTCAACACTACTCTCTGGAGAGTGATGAACTGCTGGTATCTGGGTCAACACTACTCTCTAACGTATCAGTACTGATGGTTGGGCGACTACTATTCTTAGTCGCTGCCGTACTGCGCCTGCTTTTACTCTTTTCCCGAAGTCTGACGTTTTTCCGGGAGACCGGACTTTTCCCACCGTAATAGGACGCATCGTTACTTGGGCTTCGTATAGTCAGCCTTAGTTGTATTGGAGGTTCCTCCTTTCTAATATTTTCAAACAGACAAGGAAGGAGAGCGTACTCTTAACGAACAGTCGTGCAAGTTACTGATATGTCTGCATGCAATGATTCGAGTAGATCACACCAAAGAAAGTAAAAGCAATAAAAGCACAAGAAGATTAGGGTCACTGGGCGAATGTTGGCAAATAGCGTACCGGACACACACAAAATCCAACACTGATATGTTTAAGTACGACTGATTAAATAATGATGCAAATTAAAAAGGCCGAACACATGCATTTAGTTTAACAGTTTAAACACACGCACGCACACACTAACTCACCCACACACACCGACACACACATGCAAACATGGATTCAACATTTACACTCCCATATATATGTGTGTGTGTGTGTGTGTGTGTGTGTGTGCGTGCGTGCGTGCGTGCGTGCATGCGTTCGTTTGCTTCTGTTTTAATTTCATGTCGATAATATAAGTTATTTAAGGAAATCTCAAATTGGAAACAAAACTATTTCAAGGAAACCTCTTAACAAGAACACAACTTCCATCCCGTTCCATTAACTTAAGACAGCAAAATACTAAATCGACATCTAAAGTAAGACTTTTTAAGCGTAAACTGCACTCCGGCTTACTTTGGGACTTTGCAAATAAAGCAAGCCACTAGTGCCCTGATAGATATTTGTCAATGTAATCATTAAATTAAAATAAGAAATCCAATATACAGACGTAGTTTGAATTTGTACAAACAATATATAACATATAAATTATTTGACATTCTTAAACTTGAAAGTGACCTCTCTTTGAGAAAATTAAATCTTCTTTGTGGATTATGAGATCCAGAAAATACTTGAGACTTATGAGACCTACATAATATGTAAGAGATCTAGATGATGCATAATACACAAAAATAATACTTGAGACCCAAGTAATATTGAAGAGTCCTAAATGTTACTTGTGAGACTTACATAACCTCTAAGTAGCAGGGTGTTAACATAATATTATTTTTTACAGTCATGGACCAAAATCTATGGTGAATAACGTTACACAATTGTTTCATTGTGATTGTCATATGTATATTTGATTGTTCATTTGATACATTTATTGTTATATTTATTGACCTTCTTACGCATATTCATAATTTTATGTTAGAGAAGAATGTGGATGGATGGGGGCTAGCGAAATATAGAATAAAAGTAGGATTTATCTTATTCACCTTTAGTAAAAAGATTTCAATCTTTGGAGAGATTATGTGACTGTAAATGTTGTTTATGTTGTGGAAGAGGTAAAACGTTTACAATGCCCTAATGAGAGACGAGTGTTGTCAGTTGGAGGACCATTATTAAAATAAAATAAGATTCTCATCACATGTAATTAGTTATGAAAGATTAATTAATAAAAAATATCATTTTCATTAACTAAGTGGGCGTGTGCATCACAAATAAAGTGGGGCAACTTACAGTCCCGCTTAAAATTGTGGGATGGAGATGACCAAATTACAACCGCACTCATACTTAAAGTTTTGGGATGTAGTGAACCAAATTGTGATTACACACTGTAACACTGAAAATACAATCTAGATGAGTTATATTTAAATTTTTAATATATTTTATTATAAGCACAAATTGTTAAGACCTAGTTCCAAAAGGTAAGAATTGCACAGTAAAAAATCTTATAATCAGATTAAAGATACAAGAGGACCTGAGTTATTAAGTCCGATCTACATGCTGAGTTTGAAACCGAGTACAGCACAAGGAATCAGTCCGGTGAGTATTACATAATACTGACCGCTGGAGGAACTTGACTACGTAACCGCACGTGCCCTGAGGTCGGGAGGGGGTGAGAACTCGCGTGTCGGGTAATATCTCTAAGGAGCAAACTACCATAGAAAATGTTGATCTTAAGAGATAAACAAGATGACAAAGGGATAAAAGCCTGTAAAAGAACTAATTACCCGAAGCCAGATGCAATTGACTGTCATGCTTATAGACGTAGATTTCAGCACGGTACCAGGCAAAATTTACAATAAGTGTAAATAGGCCCTTTTGGCTCAGACTGGGCACTGAGAGAAGTCCCATGTCTTGGCCGAATTTCTACGTGATTAATAAACGAGAAATACGTCTAGTTTAGTTAGAATTTTGACTATAAGAACGATTTTTGCTCAACAGATTTATTTGCATTTTCAATTGTAACTTCATGTGTTGTAAACTTATTGTAATTTTATTCTCGATAGAAAAAGAATTTATAATTTGTAAACTTTGTAAAGAAATTAAATATGAGAACGAGAATAAAGTTATGGACTTAAACTCTTAATAAAACTGAGCATTGATGCACAAACATTCCTGTATTTTACAGCTTTAGAATTCAGCTTTCCAGATTCTACTACAACCAGTAGACTACTTCTGCTACGATTACGGCCGCAGTTGCTAGAAGACACAACGAGAAGCAGCCAGTTGGCAGATTGTTATATTCAGAAACTCTGGGACTTCAGCACTCTGGCAGAGGGGTACCCGACAAGGTGTGTGGTGGATATGATTGATGTAAGCTGTGGTGCTTGCAGGCCGGGACATTTGCGTAGCCAGGAAGTTGTTTAGTCTTGACGAGATAGCCACAGGCGCCAGAGATTCATGAGTATCAGAGCCAGGTACTTGTTAGAATGTGCTGAGCATTGTTGAACCTCTGTTGAGAGAACTCCAGTGATGGCTACAGAAGGGTTATAAGAAGGGTTGGCTAAACCCAAGGGACTGTAAACTGTCGCAGTAGAGGGTGTGAAGTAGGCAGGGCCGCCTAAGATTTCATCCTCCACTGTGAAGCCATGTGTAAGCTGTAAATAGTGTGCATTTGGTAACTTATTTGTGAAATTCCCTGAACAATTCATAAACTGTTCAGTGGACTGAATTTGGACTGGTACCAAAAACTCCAGAATTCTCACCAGCCGGGTCCTTGATACACCAATGACGGAATTGCCACACCACGGGTGAATTGTGTAAATGCTCGTTTATGTCTGCACTTTGTTCGATGATTATTTGTAATTTTTGATTTTCTGATTTCTGATTTTTCTTATATTCTTTGTAGTAACTTAAACATTGAAAGTATGATTTCCTAAAGATCATAGTTTAGCATAATCCTGTTGTTTTGTCTAAGAGATCTGCAATCTCCAACCTATGTTAATTTCATTGCCTTGTGGATATAAAATATAATATATGAATATATATATATATATATAAATATGAATTTGTTTATTAATTGTTATTTAGTCTTTTAATAAATTTATTTCCACTCTCGGTTAATTTCATTAGAGAGGTAATGTACAGGCAGAGGGGGGGGGGGGGGGCAAGCAAATGACGTAATAATTAGTATCGAAGACAGTCACGCAAAATTTTAGGATTACGTCCCCTTTTGCTGGAATTGGAGGTATGTGCGGGGCAGAATTAAACGAACTTAGAAACTGACAAGATTAGATCAACTAGTGCCTTTACTTTGGATAAGTAATACCTGGGGAGGGGATGTAATCAAGATTATTTATTAATGGCTTGACTTAGTTTCTCCAGACCGCGAAGGAAGAAGACCTCGTCGAATTGGGTTTATTAATATTCTGGGAGAGAATGATTATTAATCTGCATGTAATATAATATTCATTACATAACCCCTTCAAATTCACACACTCATAATTAAAGTTTATGAAGACAGAGTGCCAAATAGTGATTTCACTTATATTTAAAGTATGAGTAATGTAATGGAACAAAATGTGAATCTTCAATAGTGAAAGTTTTTGGATATAGAGAATCAAATTTTGATCGCACTTATACTTAAAGTTTTGGGATGTAGTTAACCAAAGTATGATCGCAATGGAGAGGACTAAATTGTGATCGCACTCATACTTAAAGATTCTTATGTAGTAAACGAAAATTTTGATCGCATTCACTAATCTACCCTACAAGTATTCACGCCGCCCAGTGCTTGCTCTTTGAGTGAATCACGCATCTGTACCATTGTAACTGACCACCTAGCTGGACAAAATAATGTCTAATATATATGGCAGTAGTGTGTAAACTAAAATCATATCCAGGGTCTGATTCACAAACATCATCGAAGGTGATAATTGTTGTACCATTTTATTAAAAGTTAATCAACTCAGAAAACTATATCTTTATTTACTACAAATAAATGTCTTATTAATGTAATGTCAAAAAGATAAAACAATTTGGTTACTATCCATTGAATACGATATTAGTTATACAACACACAAAGAGAATTGAGTATATCATTTCTCCTGGTCAGTTCTGTCAAAACATCTTTCCTACTAGTGCAAATGGTTTGAAACGTAAACTTCTCTTGCCTCGAACCAAAAATATCATTGAATACATTTATTTTAAAAAATATTTAATGTTATTTTTAAGAATTTGGCCACCAGCTTTGCACGATTGTTTCATTTTCAAAGGGAAATCATTCATGCACGACACTGATTATATTCATGGTCCAATACTATTATTTAGTTTCTACTCCAAATTAAACAACTATCACAACAAGGACATTCGTTGAGTAAATAACAGCATCACGTAGTCTTGTGACTATAACACATTGACGTTGTCCTCGAACTTATCGGTAAGCATTTTAATGTTAGCTGATTCCTATAAATTCCGTTTGAGAGCCAGTATGTCGAAAAATGATGCTTAAGTTTGGTCTCAAAAATTCACAAAAGTTTTTTGAACATTTCGCATGGTGTACATAGTTGTACACATGAACATTCAGGAACAGTGATCCTGATGTGCTTGATAGTAAATACATTTTGAACAGTTCACTGTGTGCTTTGTGAGTGTATCAAAGATACTGTAACAGTTGTGTAATATGTATAGAAGTGGGGCCGTCACGTAAATAAGAAAGACAGTGAAACTTCACTCTCAGTTCTATAATGAATTTTGCTTATGAACTTGATTATATATATGTTGTATATATGATTGTTGATTTAATAAATTTGTTGTTCAATTTATTGACCTTCTTCAAATTATATTAAGACTTATCTTGGAGTAATAGTGGGTGGATGGGGGCTCGTTAAATATAAAGAAATATAAAGAAAAGACTGGTTTTTATTACTCCTTTTGTAATGAAGTTTCCACCAACAGAAAACATGCAACAATGCAACAGTTAAACATGTATCTTGTTATTGAGTAAAGAGTAGAGTTTTACGGAACCCTTATAATTAGCTATGTGAGAGAGAGGTTGGTCTTGAGGGAGAATTATTAATAACTATAAAGAAGGATTATCGATTTCCTGTAATTAATTATGTGTTGTTAATTAATAAATAATAACCATAACGAGTGAAGGGTGCCAAGAGAGAGTTTCACAGTAGGGTATACGAGAGAAACAGATGGCGAGACAAAAACTTAAATTTATTAATCACAAACTGTTATGAATAATGTAATTTTAGAGAAGCAAAATTACTTTTCTTTGTCTCGATTGCTGATGCTTAGAGATCAGTAAGTAAGGCGGAGCAATGTTCAGAGTAAATGGTTATTGGGAGATTGGTATTATGAATGTCTTTAGAAATAAGATTCGTCAACATGCACACGAAGCCGCTATTCCATACCCCGTTTTTCTCGGCCGACACACTATCTATCTATCTATCTATCTATCTATCTATCTATCTATCTATCTATCTATCTATCTATCTATCTATCTATCTATCTATCTATCTATCTATCTATCTATCTATCTATCTGTCTGTCTGTCTGTCTATCTATCTATCTATCTATCTATGCCTTAGTCTTGTCGACTGTTGGGGCACCACCGATGAGCTAACCAGTTTCCTCCATTCCATTCTGTTCTCTGATAATCTTACTGTATTGATCAGTTTCAGTCCTGTCCACTTTGAGACATCATTCCGTCCTTTTCTCTGTGTTCATCTCCTTTGCCCTCCTTGCACAGTACCTTGCACGATTGTCTTGGCAAGACCTGTTACTCGTATGATATGTCCATACCACTTCATTTTGCGTTTTTTCCACAATGGCCAATAGCTCTTCATAGGGCCCACTGGCTTGCCTAATTCTGTATCCCATTTCCTTATTTGTGACATTATCTCTGTACAAATGCCAAGCAACCTTCGAAAGCATCTCGTTTTAGTAGCTTGTATCCTCCTTTAGAGATTCGCTGTGAAGGTCCATGACTCACAGATATATAAAAACACTAATTCTACGAACGTATAATTATGATTGGGACGCTGACCGATTTTTTCGGATTAGTTTGCTTTAGTAATCTGAGTATAACTACAGTGAACGTTTAGAAACAAGAAATTTGTTTTGCTTACCTATACAAGGATGCCTTTGATCTTCCTGTCTCGCTGTTGGAAAACAAGAAAAGGATGGTTAATAGGAATAAAATAAAATTACTACTACTATAAACGTTAAGTAATCCTTTCAAATTTGTTTATAGAAAAAGTATTAATTATATGGAAGTTAATTTTCCGGAACTGATTTCATTGAATAGATAAGCATTACAAATGATGTAATATTGAGTGGTTAGCAGTAATATCTATTGTAATTTTCAACTGCAAAGACAGCCCCAGACGAATTAGATGTTCAATCAAATCAACGAAATAGAATAAACATTGAACACAAATATTTATTTATTTATTTAAACTGAACTTATATGTAACAGGTTTACTTGTGGTTTAAACATAGCACAATCCATATTACGATAGCAACAGAGACCTTTCTTGAGTTAAATCTTACTGATACTACTAGACTACATGAGGTTCGGTTATACACACACGCACAAATAATTATATATAAATACGTGTACACGTGTCGCCTCATATAAAATCTCGTTTCTGTGCACATATTTGTGTGGGAGGTGAGAAAGAGAGATACTCTGATTAATCACAAACTATTATGCATAATACCAACGATAGATCCGTAAAATTACTTTCTTTTTTTTTTTTGATTGCAGATGCGTAATGCGCAGCAGTGACCTGGGTGAGTGGTAAATGAGTGATTGGTGTGATGAATGTCTTTAAAGGGTGTTAGGTTTGAGATGTCTAGTTGCAAACGAAGTCACATTTCATATCTCCGTTTGATCGTCCGCCACACAAAACTTTACTAAAGTGGAAATCTGGATGGAACGCAAACTAATCTGTTGGGATTCGTTTGCTATGCTAATCAGAGTATGAGTAATGCGAGCCTTTTGAAACACCAAATTTCTTATACTTACCCAGGAAGGGATCCATATGCTCCTGGAGATGCTCTGCTGCATAGAAATTAAAACAGAAAACGGTCTATTAATAGGAATTACATTAAAATGCTTATGCTACAAACTTTAAGTTATATATTTCCATTTGTGTGCAGTAAGGTATGAAATGAAGGAAGGAAAATTTGTCCAAAGTTTTTAAAATGTGATTTAACAGAATAGCAAACGAAGTCACATTTCATATCTCCGTTTGATCGTCCGCCACACAAAACTTTACTAAAGTGGAAATCTGGATGGAATGCAAACTAATTTGTTGGGATTCGTTTGCTATGCTAATCAGAGTATGACTAATGTGAGCCTTTTGAAACACCAAATTTCTTGTACTTACCCAGGAAGGGATCCATATGCTCCTGGAGTTGCTCTGTTTCATAGAAATTAAAACAGAAAACGGACTATTAATAGGAATTACTATAAAATGTTTATGCTACTAACTTTAAGTAATTGGTTTGCATTTGTGTGCAGAAAAGTATGAAATGGATGAAGGAAAATTTGTCCAAAGTTTTTAAAATGTGATTTAACAGATTAGCATTATGAATTATGTATATGATATTGACAGGAAATTGTCTTCTTAACCGTGTGCATATTACTACTACTGCTAATAATACTTATAATAACAACATCATCAAAACTTAGCTGATGAGTATTATTTTCTGTAAAGTAAACGTATGAGCACAATTGATAAAACACAATGAAAACTTATGAGTACAGTCAATACGACAGCAGGAAAATTAATGAATAGGAATAATATCACAATGTACACAACTAAGAACAGGTATTACTTCACAATAATAATGTATGTACACATTAAATAAATTTTTAAAAATCTGGGTGCATACTAAGAAATAAATCATACTGACAACCGCCTGGTGAGATATTAAATCCCAATTGAAAAGTGTAACCCAAAAAATACAAAATAATACATTAAGTATTTTTTAACTTTCTAAAATTTTTATTTTCTTTTGAGAAAAATTTACTCTGTATTTTTGCCATGTAAAACCGTGTAAGCCATTTAGACAACCGCCTTTGGTCCATTCATGAACAAAAGAACAAATCATTAGAAGTCATCCAGTAAAATCCGACATAACCAGGGTGCAGAGGAGGGATACTCGCCGTAAGTGGACAGATTGCGTAACCGCTCGCATATCGCAGGGGCAGGCATCGAGGCCCGAGACACTGCGGTTAGCATCATAGGAACCGAAGCACCCACATGATCACAGTCTATAGACTATGGCGACCCAACTATGACTATTGCACAAAGAGAAGAACAAAAAGGTAATTTTCCACCAGAGGGTAAGAAATCAGCGCAATAACCCTATGTGAAATGCAAACGACATAAATACCCGACCCAGCCGCAAAAATAATTACTCTGGAAAAATCTGTTTCCCGTGCTAAGACTTCCCGTGGAGAGTAAGACAAGAATAAGGCACATTTGAATGGTAAAATTCTATCTTGTAAATAATGATTTTGTTAAATTATTACAATAATTATTACAATAATTTTATGCATTTCATTTTTATTCTTTTATTCTAAATTTGACTTCTATTTGTAATATTATTCTTGGTAAAGAAGAATTCAAACAAACGAAATCTGTGAAGGAATTTAATATAATAATCAAGAATAAAGTTATAGGTTTATAACTTAGTGTGACACGAGTTCAGTAAGCAAACCATTATTGTTTTATCAGTCTCAGAAGTCAAGAGTCAACGCCACTCAGGATCTGCGATCACTAATCCTGGCCTTGAGTGGCATTTCAAAATATCATTAATTGTAAATTTGAATTTATTATTTTTTCTTTAATAAATTTGTTATATTTTTACTTATCTACACTCGATTCTTAGAAGAGGGGTAAATGTGAATGGGTGGTAGATGGGTGCTCTACCAATGACGTAATAATGATAGAAAGCTGGTCTATGCACACTTTTTAAGATAAGTCTATCCCCGAAAATAGGGAGCATTTTGGGGAGGGCTGGAACAAGGACAGAGTGACTGACGGGATAGTTCAATTGAGGGCTGTTGTTCTAGACAAGTAACAACTGAGAGGAAGGAATACAGATTTGATAGACTTTCAGGGTTTGACTTAGTCGTACCAAGACATCAAAGACCAGACCCTTTGGGTGATTGTGAGTGATTGTAAAAGGAGAATTATTATTATAAATGAATTATTTATGAGTATAATATCATTTAATTAATTCACAATCAAAAGACGCACAAAAACCTTTGCCACAAAAACTTTTTTTGTATTCGTAATAAGTCACAACTGACTTATGAGTACATTTATAAGCAATAATGGAAATCACTGTCACAGGAAATAAGTCACAACTAACTTATGAGTACATTTATAAGCAATAATGGAAATCAATATCACAGGAAATAAGTTACAATCTAACTGGAGACCTAGTGTTAGCACAGGAACTATGCCAAAATGAAAATACAACATTTTAACTGGACAGGTTATGAGTTTATTCCGTTAAAATCACAGCTTTAAAAGTGAACTGCTTGTATGTAACTGATTTTATTGAATATATTAGCATTACAAATTATGTAAGTGTAATTTATTGACCAGATTTGAAGTTTAACGCTTTTTACAACTTCGACTACTTCTACTACTACCACTGCTGCTACTAACTAACAACAAGAAGAACAACAAGAAACTAAATGACTTTCTGTAACAAAAAGTTATGAAAACAAGTCATAATTCCCAATAAAATCTTATGATCGCAAAGTACACATTTGAGATTAGGTAATAAGTCGCAAGAAAAATTAAACAGTAAAAGTGTGATAAGTAAACATGAGTATGTAAAAAGAAGATAAATTACCTTAAGACTATGTATGTAAGATACCTACTTGCACGCTTACACACACACACACAAAATGTGCGCACAAAATTCTTAAGACTATGCATGTAAGATACCTACTTGCACGCTTACACACACACACACACAAAATGTGCGCACAAAATTCTTAAGACTATGCATGTAAGATACCTACTTGCACGCTTACACACACACACAAAAAATGTGCGCACAAAATTCTTAAGACTATGCATGTAAGATACCTACTTGCACGCTTACACACACACAGAAAAGAATGTTAAAGAAGTTGTGGAATGTTTGTAATCATTATGGAATTTTCCAGAACATTTCAAACCATTGAGGAGCTGTTTAAGAATACACTTCATAGTGAAGTGTTGCAGAACAGCTGCGAATATTCCAGAACTTTGGGAATATTGTAGAAATGTATGTAGGACTTTAAGAACACACCTGAATGCTTCACAACAATAAATCATTTTTCTCTTCATACCTGTACATTATTAATCTTTCTTTCATATAATTCCTGTACACTACGATTTGGTCAATACTATTTCTGTAAATTAAGCTTTCTTCCATATCATTGCAATAACAATTCAGCTTTATTCCATATAATTCCAGTAGACTAAGCTTTCTTTCAAATAATCCAGTACATCATTAACAGTTGTTCATATCATTCCACAACAATACAGAATGCATGAAAGCAATGGAATTTTATTCCCGAATTGCTAATAAACTTGTTAAATTATTTTCTTGTAACAAGGGGGAAAGTTGGAGAAAGTTATAATGAAGAAATCCATTATCAGATTTTAAAAAGAGAGATAAAATAAAATATTGAGTGGTACGCAGTACTATCGATTGTAATTTTTAACTGCAAAGACAACCCCAGACGAACTACATGTTCAATCAAATCTACGAAATAGAATAAACATTGAACACAAATATTTATTTATTTATTTAATCTGAACTTATATGTAACAGGTTTACTTATGGTTTAAACATAGCACAATCCGTATTACGATAGCAACAGAGACCTTTCTTGAGTTAAATCTTACTGATACTACTAGACTACATGAGGTTCGGTTATACACACACGCACAAATAATTATATATAAATACGTGTACACGTGTCGCCTCATATAAATTCTCGTTTCTGTGCAAATATTTGTATGGGTGGTGAAAAAGAGAGACACGCTGATGAATCACAAACTATTATGCATAATACAACGATAGATCCGTAAAATTACTTTCTTTTGTTTTGATTGCATATGCCTAAGGCGCAGCAGTGACCTGGGTGAGTGGTAAATGAGTGATTGGTGTTATGAATGTCTTTAAAGGGTGTTAGGTTTGAGATGTCTAGTTGCAAACGAAGTCACATTTCATATCTCCGTTTGATCGTCCGCCACACAAAACTTTACTAAAGAGGAAATCTGGATGGAATGCAAACTAATTTGTTGGGATTCGTTTGCTATGCTAATCAGAGTATGACTAATGTCAGCCTTTTGAAACACCAAATTTCTTGTACTTACCCAGGAAGGGATCCATATGCTCCTGGGGATGCTCTGCTGCATAGAAATTAAAACAGAAAACGGTCTATTAATAGGAATTACATTAAAATGCTTATACTACAAACTTTAAGTCATATATTTGCATTTGTGTGCAGAAAGGTATGAAATGAAGGAAGGAAAATTTGTCCAAAATTTTTAAAATGTGATTTAACAGAATAGAAACGAAGTCACATTTCATATCCCCGTTTGATCGTCCGCCACACAAAACTTTACTGAAGTGGAAATCTGGATGGAATGCAAACTAATTTGTTGGGATTCGTTTGCTATGCTAATCAGAGTATGACTAATGTCAGCCTTTTGAAACACCAAATTTCTTGTACTTACCCAGTAAAGGATCCATATGCTCCTGGTGTTGCTCTGTTTCATAGAAATTAAAACAGAAAACGGACTATTAATAGGAATTTCTATAAAATGTTTATGCTACTAACTTTAAGTAATTGGTTTGCATTTGTGTGCAGAAAAGAATGAAATGGAGGAAGGAAAAATTGTCCAAAGTTCTTAAAATGTGATTTAACAGATTAGCATTATGAATTATGTATATGATATTGACAGGAAATTGTCTTCTTAACCGAGTGCATATTACTACTACTGCTAATAATACTTATAATAACAACATCATCAAAACTAAGCTGATGAGTATTATTTTCTGTAAAGTAAACGTATGAACACAATTGATAAAACAATGGAAACTTACGAGTACAGTCAATACGACAGCAGGAAAATTAATGAATAGGAATAATATCACAATGTACACAACTAAGAACAGGTATTACTTCACAATAATAATGTATGTAAACATTAAATAAATTTTTAAAAATCTGGATGCATAATAAGAAATAAATCATACTGACAGCCGCCTGGTGAGATATTAAATCCCAATTGAAAAGTGCATCCCGAAAAATGCAAAATAATACATTAAATTAATGAAATGTATTTTTCTAACTTTCTAAAAATTTTATTTTCTTATGAGAAAAATTTACTCTGAATTTTTTCCCTTTGGGTGATTGTGAGTGATTGTAAAACGAGAATTATTATTATAAATTATTTATGAGTATAATGTCATATAAATAATTAACAATCAAAAGACGCACAAAAACCTTTGTCACAAAAAGTTTTTTGAGTATATGTAATAAGTCACAACTAACATATGAGTACATTTATAAACAATAATGGAAATCAATGTCACAGGAAATAAGTCACAACTAACTTATGAGTATATTTATAAGCAATAATGGAAATCAATATCACAGAAAATAAGTCACAACTAAATTATGATTACATTTATAAGAAATAAAGGAAATCAATATCACAGGAGAAGAGTCACAATCAAACTGGAGATCTAGTGTTAGCACAGGAACTATGCCAAAAGGAAAATACAACATTTCAACTGGACAAGTTATGAGTTTATTTCGTTAAAATCACAGCTTTAAAAGTGAACAGATTGTATATAATTGGATACTTTATGACTTTATTTCGTTAAAATCACAGCTTTAAAAGTGAACAGCTTGTATATAATTGGATACTTTATGACTTTATTTCGTTAAAATCACAGCTTTAAAAGTGAACAGCTTGTATATAATTGGATACTTTATGACTTTATTTCATTAAAATCACAGCTTTAAACGTGAATAGCTTTTGTGTAAGTGGACATGCTATGAATTTATTTCGTTAAAATCACAGCTTTAAAAGTGGACAGCTTGTATGTAAGTGGAGTTTCAGCCAGTAACGTTTCTAGTAGGTCATCATTTCTTAGTCTCAAGCTCTGATTCCGTGATGACAACTATAATCTATTCAACTGTTAGGGATCGTATTGCTATTCCTAATTGCCTTATTATCAACAGAAAGATTCAATAACATTGGGACTGTACTCGAATATATCTCTTATTAGAGAGTATAATTGTCTTATCAATTGTATCACATCTATATTGTCTTCATTACTAGTTTTACTTATAAATCTTTTGTTATCTACATTCCTACTTCTTGCGCATGTTGTGTAATGTGATATGAAGTGTCTGGAATCACTCATAGATGGAAGGGGGGCTCGTTAAATAAATTAAGGATAGATGAAGGTACTCCTTAAGCAAGAAGTTTCCTTCAACAGGATATGTTTACTATGTGTCAGTAGAATGTCTGTTTACATATATACGTGAAGAGGAAAACAGACTTCTGAAAAAGCCAGGTGGAAGGGAGACGGTCATCGTTTTGGACCTTTCCGAGACATCAGCTTATGATTGCCAGACACCTATAATTGTACCTAGTTATGCATAATTAAATAATAGAAAATAATATTAATGATCCTAAGTATATAAAACCCTACCCACAAACCTGAGCAGATCAAATATGCTAAAAACCCAGCATTATGTCGACCCACAGCATTAGTCATACAAACATGTCGTCTGCCTAAGTCTTGTACCATTTATTTGTATAAATACAACTTCATTTTTTCCCTTTCTATTATCTCTATTGTTCGTACTATTAACATTTTGCATATTTCAATAGTTTTTCCTGTGAATTCAAGTTTGGTTTTGAAGATTGAATAAAATATATACAGTTATGTCCACCTAATATTGATTTTTTAAAGCATTGTCTACCTAAAAAAAAAACTAGCAGAATGATTAATAGCAGTATAGAATTTACAGATAAATGAAGAGCATTGTATAATTTTATAGGACACTGCAGAGTATTGTGAGGCTTTTCGCAGAATATTTTACAGCACTCAATATTATCAAGCTTTCCTAAATAACTCTATACAGTTAACATAATCACTGCGGAATGCTGCATCTATTCAAAACAATAAACACAATTTAAACAAATATTGTGATCTTCCATTTAACATATGTAGTTGTGGTATAATCACGTATGCTGATAATTCAAACATCACACAATACGTCGTTAAGCGGCAACACTGCCGCTGTCTTTGTTTAAGTTAAAACTTACTGATATTACTTGACTACATTCGTTGCAGTTATAATTCATTATTAAATAGTCCACTCTCCATGGTGATCATAATTATGGTACATTAGTCTTACATAGCGTCTACTCAATACGAAACAAATATTAGAACAAAGACAGAATGCACGTAAACATATCATATCATATATTTATGTGTGTGAGACAAATATACACAGATCTATTAATTATTAATCACCCACTTTTAAACGTAATGCAATATTAGATACGTAAAATTATTTTAGATGTTTTGATTACAGATGCTTAAGGTATAGTAGAGAAAGTGACGCAATGTTTATGGGTGAGTGGTGATGGGTGGGTATTGGTGTTATGAATCTCTTTAGAGGGCGTTACGTTCAAAATATCTTGTTGCACACGTAGTCCCCTATTTGATCGACCGCCATAGGAAACGTTATTAAAATATATACCTGGATGGAACGCAAAAGGATTTGTTGGATTCATGTTCCTATGTTAATCAGAGTGTAACTACAATGAATCTTTTGAAACATGAAATTTGTTTTACTTACTTATGTTAATCAGAGTGTAACTACAATGAACCTTTTGAAACATGAAATTTGTTTTACTTACCCAATAGAGGGCATAAATGAATCTGGACTCTGGATACTGGTTCAAATATATTAAAACAGAAAATAGAATATTAAGGAGGAATAACTGAAAATAGTTAATGCAATGTCCGGTAAACAATACATTTATATTTGCTTACAGAAAGGTATCAGTTAGGAGAGGGAAATTTTGTTAAACATTTTAAAAATTTGATTTAATAGATTAGCATTACGAACTTTGCAAATGCAATTTATTGACAGCAAATTGCCGTGTCAACTGTGTGAATATTAACAATTCTACTACTACTACTACTACTATTATTTACTACTACTGATGATGATGATGATGATGATGATGATAACATCAGCAACAGCAACAACTAAAAGGACGACAACGATGATGATGTTGATAATGATGATAACAACAACAAGGGGTATTATCAGTGAACAACGGTTCATAGACCGGAAAAGATCAATCGTGCATAATAAACTCCTTACTATTGAAGAATTAATAAAAAATAAACAGTAACAAATTAATTTAAAAATCTGGCTGATGACTACACTGAAAACATAAATAATGAACTAACTGACGAACAACAAGGCATATTAGAAGAAATAAAAGATTTCATGAACAACAATAAATCACATACAGGAAGAACACCAACTCTAAGAATACAAAATAATAAAGCTTTACCAACAGCAATTCACGATGAAAATAAAGTAGTAAGGAATCTCCACAAACGATATTACAGAACTCAACAGCCAATTTATGCTGCAGCTAAAATAATTACAAAAATATATAATACCATCCAAGGTACAAACCAAGAAACCATCAGTACAACCATGAAAGAGAAGAATAAAAAAAATAAAATTGACTACACTAGGAAAGAAATATATCAAATGATAGCAGCAGTTCATAACAATGGAAAACTGAAACAGGCATTAGTAAACAGACACCATCTAAAAAATGCAAGAGGTCAACAATTCCAACAGAACAAAATATTCAAAACTGACCCTGGAAGACTATAGCAAGAATTCAAAGGAAAACCCACAACAGAACAACAGATTCCCAAACATTAAGGGCACCAGGATATTCCGGGAGAATATTTGGAGCACATCTCGTACACATAATGCCTCAGCAAACTGGACTGAGGAACTGGAAAACGACTATAAAGACACATCTCGTACACATAATGTCTCAGCAAACTGGACTGAGGAACTGGAAAACGACTATAAAGACACATCTCGTACACATAATGTCTCAGCAAACTGGACTGAGGAACTGGAAAACGACTATAAAGACACATCTCGTACACATAATGTCTCAGCAAACTGGACTGAGGAACTGGAAAACGACTATAAAGACACATCTCGTACACATAATGTCTCAGCAAACTGGACTGAGGAACTGGAAAACGACTATAAAGACACGCCGCAACAATGCAACATCACAGTCATTGAGGAAGATATTAAGAAAAAGTTCAGAAAGATGGCAAACTGGAAAGCACCCACTTTAGATAGAAATATACATATTTAACTACAAATATTCTGGTTAAAACACCTTAACTCTTTACATGTTAGAATTGCCGACCAACTGCAAAAAATACTAAACAAGCCAGAAACCTTACCAACCTGGATGCTAAATGTTAAAACAAGCCTCAGTATGAAAGACCCAACGAAAGGCGCATCATCGAACAACTATAGGCCATTTACATGCTTATCAACTGCCTGGAAAGTATTCTCAGAAATTATATCTGATAAAATCGTGTCCCATCTAGAAATAAACAAAATATTAACAAATGAACAAAAGGGTGTTAGACTAGGCAGGAGAGGATCAAAGGATAAATTAACAATTCATAAGGCTATAGTTATGGATAGTAAGAGACGAAGAACAAATCTTTCCATGGCATGGATTGACTAACAAAAGGCCTATTATTCAGTTCCACATTCCACATGGATACTGCAAACAATAAGAATGTACACAATAACACCTTCACTACAAAACCTTATACAAGTAGCAGTGAATAGCTGAAAAACTATCCTAACATGCAAAAAAAAAAAAAAAGAAATTGCAGACATACCAATAAAATGTGGAATTTTTCAAGGAGATTTGCTATCTCCTCTTCTGTTCTTAATAGCCCTAAATCCTCTGGTTCAACTTATTCAAGAAACAGGATTAGGGTACAAAATGAAACCAGGACATGTTATTAGTCATTTACTGTACATGGACGATCTAAAGCTTCATGATAAATATGAACATAATATCAATTCGCTGATAAGTTCTGTCAAGATGTGTAGTGATGACATTAATATGAATTTCGGCCTTGAGAAATGTGGCCGAATTATCGTCCATAAAGGCAAGACCAAGACAACAGGACTACAATTTGACATCGTATATACCAAAGATGTTTGCTTAGGAAAAGGATGGTGGAGGGATACTGCAACATCAAGAAAACATGTTGAGTGCAGTAAAGTCCAAAGCAAAATAATAGTATATAGAGCGAGTTAGACAAGTTTTAAAGTCAAAGCTCATGGGACTAATAAAATACAAGCCCTTAATGCGTACGTAATACCTGTCATTAGTTACACTGGATGCATTATAGATTGGACAACAAATAAAATAAATGAACTAGGTCGAAAAAACAAGAAAATTACTCACAAATTATAAAGTCATACACCCCAAAGCAAATATACATAGACTAAATATATCTATCTATCTATCTATCTATCTATCTATCTATCTATCTATCTATCTAGTTGCACACGAAGTCCCCATTCATACCGCCTCACAAAACGCATAAAGATTTGTTGTATTCACGTTTCTATTCACGTTAATCAGTGTGTGACTACAATGAACCTTTGGAAACACGAAATTTGATTTACTTACCCAGAAGAGGGTACACCTGGTGTCACTCTGGTTCAAAGATATTAAAACAGAAAATGTACTATTAATAGAAATAACTGAGAATAGTTACTGCTACAAAATTTATATAATACATTTGTATTTCTTTATAGTTTGGTGTCTATTAAAACAATGAAATTGTGTTAAACATTTTAAAAATATGATTAAATAGATTAGCATTACGAATTTTGACAATTTATTTACTGCAAATTGCCATCTTAACTGTGTGAATATTAATACTTCTACTGCTGCCAATAATGATAATAATAATAATAATAATAAAATAAAATAATACTACTAATATTATTACTACTACTACTACTACTACTAAACTAATAATAACAATAAATTCTAAAGTGACTTGTATTATTTTCTGCAATTAAAACGTAGGAGCAAAATTGATAAAACATAATGAATTCTTATAAGTAGTGTTAATACAATTACTGCATATGAATGAATACAAATAATGTCACAATGTACACTATTGATAACAGGTATTATGTCACAATAATATATATATATATATATATATATGTGTGTGTGCGTGTGTGTGTGTGTGTGTGTGTGTGTGTGTGTGTGTGTGTGTGTGTGTGTGTATGTATACGTGTTTGTATGAGAGACAGCGAGAGAAAGAGTGTGTGTGCGTGCGTGCGTGTGTGTGTGTATGTTTATGCGTGTGTGTGTGTGAGAGACAGAGAGAGAAAGAGTGCGTGCGTGCGTGCGTGCGTGCGTGTGTGTGTGTGTGTAGTAAATTACAATGAAAATAGATGAGTACTTAAAAGCAAACCAAATTGAAAACCGTCTGGTAAGATAATAAATCTCAATAAAGAGTATTGAGTAGGTAATAAGTCACAACTAACTTATAAGTGAATTTAAAGGATTATTAGGAATCAATATCAAAGTCACAATCAAACTAGAAAGGTAGTGTTAGTATTCTCCCAAACTCGTTAGCACAGGAAATTAATCAAAGAGCGAAATACAACATTTCATCTGAACATATTACTTGTTTTAAATAACAGACTTTAAATGTGAACAACTTTTATCAACGCTGACTTGCAACCACTAACTTGTCTCCATTAGTTCATCAAACTTGCACTTGAACCTATTATGTTGTGTCTTAGTGAATTGTCAGGTGTCTTTCAGGATATCGCGGAAAGTTTCCGAAACAATCCACAACATTGGAGATCTTTCTTTATGAACTTTATATAATTAAATGGCAACACATAGAAATACACGCAAGCGCACGCACGCACGCACACACACACACGTGTATATAATATATATATATATATATATATATATATGTGTGTGTGTGTGTGTGTGTATGTGTGTGTGTGTGTGTGTGTGTGTGTGTGTGTGTGTGTACATAGATAGACAGACCGATAGACAGGCAGATAGACAGATAGATAGGTAGATAGATAGGAATAACGAAATAATTAACAGCACAATGGCATTTACATAAATTGCAGTGCACTCCAGAATTTTCAGATCACTACAAACTATTGTGAGGCTATTCTCTGAATATTTTAAAGCACTCAATATTATGAAACTTTTCACAATAGCTCTGTGGAGCTCACATAATAACTGAAATATTTGAGAAAGTTTAGGAATGTTGTAGAATATTGCAGTATTTTTAAACTCTCAACATTGTGAAACGTTCTTCCTGCGCACTGCAGAACTCGCCTAAACATTGTAAAACATTGAAGAACAAACATTACATAATTTTAATATAAAATTTGTTCATAAATATAAACGTCATATATAACTCTCACTTGCATTGAAACATAAACACGCATGCACGCACACAAAAAGGTTCTGGAGAATGTGAAATGATTTTAAACTTTGTAATAATTTCAGGAACATTGCAAAACACTGTCGAGGTGTTTAAGAGTATTCTTAATTACCAAAACGTTGCCGAACAGAGGTGAATTTTCCAAAACTATTCGAATTATTATAGAACGTTTAGGAGGACACCAATGTGCCGTGAAATCATTACGAATCCTGCTAAATATTTCTTAACAGTTTTGAATTATCCTCTTCATTCAAGCAAATTATTGTGATGCCATTCCAAAGCAAAACTGAGCTCTCTTCCATATATTCTGAAACAGTTTGGAACTTTCTTCCATATTATTCCAGCGCATTGTGGATTGTTTGCTAGGCAGTTCAAACCAATATGGAGTTTTCTTCCATATCATTAGTCATTTATGGAGCTCTTTTTTATATCGATCCAGTCCATTACGGACCGTTCTCTTTAGTATCAGTCCTGTCTTTATAGTTTTACTCTATATACCCCAGTCTATTATAGAGCTTTCATATCATTCCACAACAATATGGAGTTTTTATCACATTATGCACGTCCATTCTGCAATTTTCTCTAATATTGTTCCAGTCTAATATGGAGCTTTCTCCAAAATCATTCCAAAACAATACCTGTGCATATATGCGCACAGGAAATGTGCAGAATAAGTTATGAAATTATTATCTTCTAACAAATAGAAAGGGGAGAGGAAGAGATCGGATATTAAGTATATAGTTTTATCGCTTGTCGTTTTTCTCTCTCTAGCAAGTCCATCAACTAGACGATTATTTAAACCTGGTAAATATTCAAAAAATGAACACAATTAAAATAAAATAATTTGTTCTTCCAATTAACAGACGATAATTTAAACCTGATAAATATTCAAAACAATGAACACAATTTAAAACAAATTAATTTGGTCTTTCATTTAACAGACGATTATTTAAATCTGGTAAATATTCAAAACAATGAACACAATTTAAAATAATATAATTTGGTCTTCTATTTAACAGATATACTTGTGGTCTAATCATCAAAACACCGTATGCTGGAAATTCTAACATTACACAATACATCGATAAACGTCAACACTGTCCTTGTTTAAGTTAAAACGAACTGACATTACTAGACTACATTTGTAGCAGTTAACATTAATTATTGAAATAAACCACCTTTCACAGTGATTATAATTATGTTCCAATAGTATTACATAGTTTCTATTCACAACGAAACAACTATTACAACAATTACAGTCTTCACGTAAATATATCATGACGTCCTGAGTGAAGTTGCATTCCTGTGACTACAAGATTAAAATTATGTAGAATTCTGTAAGTGTGTATGCACTCTCCATGCTTCCAAATTTATCATTGTCACGAGAAGGAGGAAGAGAGAAGACCAAACTTTTAGTGCAGAAAATAATGAGGTTCCTTAAGATACACACATACACACACGCGCGCGCGCATGCACGAACACATACAACTATATGTATTTGTGTGCATGTATGTGGTTGTGTGTATAATCTCATATAAAGCCTCTTTATTATCAGCTTTGTCTGTCTGAATGTATATACATATATTTGTGTGAGAGAGAGACTACGATACATCGATATATCATCAACTTTTATGCATAATGCAAATTACTTTTAGATGTTTTGATTGCAGATGATTAAGGTGCAATAAAGGCGAAGCAATGTTATGGGTGAGTGGTGATGAGGTACTGGTGTTATGAATTTCTTTACAGGTTGTTACGTTCAAAATGTCTAATTGCACACAAAATCGTAATTCACATCTCCTTGTGATAGGCCGCTACACTAAGCCGATTTGTTGGATTCATGTGCCTATGTTAATCAGAGTGTGATTACAGTGAACCATTTGAAACACAAAATTTGTTTTACTTACCTACTATAGGGTACATATGCACTTGTTGTCGCACTGGTTGAAAGATATTAAAACAGAAAATGGACCATTAATATGAATAATTGAAAATAGTTAATTCTACAAAATTTAAGTAATACATTTATAATAGTTTGTAGAAAAAGTATTAATCAGAAGCAGGACAATTTAGTATTTGTTTATGCAACAGAAAATTTGCCCCTCCCTAGTTTTTAAATTTAATTGTTATATAAACTGTTAAATTATCAGAATGACCTGACCTGACCTGGGTACTCCTTATGGTGCTATTTTGAAATGACCACAGTTTGAAGTAAACAGCTTAAGGCAAGAATATTCTAGATTAGCTAACCTAATGAAAACTGAATGAGCAGTTTTCTATTATCAAAGATTTTTATTTATGAAAACGAGACCAGCCAGTGGCTGAGATTAAAGAATTAATTCATTGTAGAGAATTCTGCGTGGATGAGTGAGTGAGTGTGTGTGTGTGTGTGTGTGTGTGTGTGTGTGTGTGTGTGTGTGTGTGTGTGCATGCCATTTTATTATGGAAAGTACTTATTGTGTTGTGAAGTGTTCCCGAAACTACCGGATGATTAAGAGCAGTATGTAAATGACAGACAAATGCAGAATATTATTGAATTTTATAGGACAGTGCAGATTATTGTGAGACTTTTAGCAGGATTATGTTCCTATGCTAATCGGAATGTGAAAAAGGGAACCATTGGGAACAAGAAATTTGTTTTACTTACCCACTATTTTTTGGATAATAACCTGGTGTCTCCCTGGTGCAAAAGAAAAGATAAAATACACGATTGAAACAAATATCCGTAAATTGTTAATGATACAGTCTTTAAGGAATATGTTGGTATTTGTTTATTAAAAATTATTAACTAACGGAAATGAAAAGTATTAAAATATCTGATTTAATAGATTAGCATTACGAAATATGTAAGTGTAATGTATTGATACTATTTGACATTTTAACTGTGTTTGTGATACAAATAACAACAACCAGAAGAACAACACTAAGTGTTTAGATGTGTTAATTTCAGCAATGAAAATTTATGACTAAAGGTAATAAGTCTGTATGATAAATGATATATTATAATGAAAATGTATGAGTACTAATAAATAACTAAACTTGAAAACATTTTTTTGCTAAATTAAATTGCAATTAAATGTGTGACTCGGGCAGGCCACTTAGTTAATGAAGATAAGTATTATTAATTAATCTTGCATAACTATTTTCAAGTGATGAGAATATTAATTTTATTTTATTAATGATCCTCCAAAAGACACCACTCTTCTCTCACTTGGCAGATATTTTGGCATTAGATAATGGGTTAACAACTAGCTTGTGAGTAACATTATCAGCCACAATGGAAAACTGTTATCATAGGAAATGTCAAAATTAGACTGGAAGAAAACTCGTGCTCACAGGAAATAAATCAAATAGGGAAGCACATTCAGCTGAACGTATTATAACTTTGTTTCTTTGAAGTCTACAGTCTTTAATACTTGCTTATCTTTCATTGTCACTAACCTCTCTACAGTAAGTCATCAGACACAAAATGCAGGCCCTTTTGGCTGTGTTCTATTGAATTGTCATGATTCTCTCAGGATTATAGCGGAATTTTCCAAAACATTTCGTAATAATGGGGAGCTTTCTTCAGAAACATTCAAGAACTTAATAGAATATACACATACATTGTGCAATGTTCGTGGAAATGATGGCGTGTGGAATTTTTGAAGAATGCTCAACATTGTGAAACGTTCTTCCAGAGCACTATAGAGTTCACATAAACATTGTGAAAAGTTCGTCCAAAGAGTACATAGCTCATATAAACATTGTGAAATGTTTGTCCAGAGCCTATAGAACTCACATAATCATCGTGGAATGCTCCAGAGACTTAGGGATTGTAGCAGAAATATTGAAGAAATTTCTGAATATTATTAAAAAAACACATACACACATTTATAAATGTAACACAATGTACACACACACTCTCTCTCTCACACACACAATCTCTCTCTCTCTCTCTCTCTCTCTCTCTCTCTCTCACACACACACACACACACACACACACACATACAGATGAAATATTTCAGAAGACTGGAATTTTCCAGAACATTGTGACAGCTTTTAAGATATTCTTCAGTATGCTTGTGAACAGAAAAGAAAGTCGTTTCCCAGAACATTCCAATGTGGAATGTGGAAATTTATGGAGCACACCCAGATGCCGTGCAGTGTTTAAGAACGCTGTTGAATGTTTCACAACAGCATTAAATGTTTCTCCTCATTCCAGTACATTATATGGCTTCCTCCCGTAGAACAACAATGTGGAGGCACCACAAGCACTGGAACTTTACGAAACATAACGAGAGCTGCATTTTGTGTCAGAGAATCAGTACTTTGGCCACCATTTCTAAGTTAAATGAAAAAGCAGTAAAATGATCTGAAATATCGTTCTTAAGCATTCATCTAGGCTTCTCGCATTTAGTTTGTAAGCCTATGAAATATTGTTTCTTAAGTAAGCTGATGGATGTCTTGGTTATAAGCTTCCATGATAATCAGACACTAGTATCCCCATAGCGCCTGGCGTGCAAATGATGACAAAAGAATCTGAATGAAAACAGTGTTTATTATTATTAATATTGCTCATCTATCTATCTTAAACCAAAAATTGTAAAAATTTGCACTTCTAGCACAGATTTCCATCGTTTTCGATTATGATGTTTAAGGAACTATGTAATATTATATTAAAGTTACATAATATTACATTTTAACAAATATCTATCACTGCTTTTGATAAAAAAAGAAACCTAAATGTTATTTTCATATCGATATCAATATAACAAAATCTTTTCTTTTTCCTATAGTTTAAAGACGTTATCGCCTTGAGTTTATGTGAATTCAGTAGTTGTTAAAAGTAAAACATTCTGAAAATTATTGTCCTCTCCAATTTTTCTTTGATAGTATCCATACTTCAAAATGTCCGGATTAGTTTATCCTGGAAAATAATAGTCTCAGTGAAATGATTTGAGAGAACGTAACACCCATTTCCGTTTCAAATATTAATACGGACAATAGTATGCAATTCCTGATGATGTTACAACATTTTAATATTCGAGTTTTTCTAGTTAATCTAATAAGTGATGAAGATGTTACAACATTTTAATATTCGAGTTTTTCTAGTTAATCTAATAAGTGATGAAGATGTTACAACATTTTAATATTCGAGTTTTTCTAGTTAATCTAATAAGTGATGAAGATGTTACAACATTTTAATATTCGAGTTTTTCTAGTTAATCTAATAAGTGATGAAGATGTTACAACATTTTAATATTCGAGTTTTTCTAGTTAATCTAATTAGTGATGAAGATGTTACAACATTTTAATATTCGAGTTTTTCTAGTTAATCTAATAAGTGATGAAGATGTTACAACATTTTAATATTCGAGTTTTTCTAGTTAATCTAATAAGTGATGAAGATGTTACAACATTTTAATATTCGAGTTTTTCTAGTTAATCTAATAAGTGATGAAGATGTTACAACATTTTAATATTCGAGTTTTTCTAGTTAATCTAATTAGTGATGAAGAGATGATTACCACTTACAAATAGACTGATAAGTAAGACCTTTGATGAATATTCATGCATATTTAAATACGTGACTAACGTAAGCGAGCCGTGCATCTTTACAAATGAAATCAACTCATGTAATTTATTCGTTTACAGCTATTTATAACCCCCCCCCCCCGTTCTGATTCAATGTTTATACATAGAATGTATATTTCTATTTCGAGTAAGGAGAGGTGAATGAAGGGAGGTTATTCATTAAAACAATATCATGAATCCAAAGGTTCGTCGAAAATCTCAGTTAGTCATGTAATATTTCACAGGTTAAAATAGAGAATGAAACCAATGCTGAACATTTATTTCTTCCTTCATTATTACTAGATAAGCGAAACTGGAATTATCGTTATAAATATTGATTTGTAAAACTGTAGTAATTGTGTCAATAGTATAATATGAAAAGAAGCTTTAAAACTTATTTATATAAATAGCCTTTGATCTCTTGACCACATTTTCAGTTGCTATCATAAATCCATCTCGATTTAATTCATAACTGGAAAAAAGCTGTATTATTATATTTTTTTTTAAGTTGGGGATATATACATATGTGTGTGTACTTTAATTCAATATATTAAGTGGACGACACCATCACATTGTGAAGTTATCTAAACAAAATACAGTATAACGTTATATAGTCGTAATGTGTGAATTACACAGAGGCTAAATATACCCCCTCTTCACTATTTTCAGCTTAAAACCTCGCCACAGTTAGGGAATATACAGCTATATCGTTAAAGGTCTACGCTGATCTCTACGTATTTATAAACACTCCGAAATATATGGAAGCTAAATATATACCATTGAGTTTGGTCGATCGTTTTTTTTTCGACGAAATAACCAGGCAGATACCTAATGCAGAGTAGAATCGGTACAAGAAGAAATGCACATGAACCAAGAGACAGCCACAGCCCATTCTAAACGAAACAACAAAATGGCTTCAGGACGAGTCTGTATCCAATCATTTACAAGAAATATGATATTATGTCTTTACATATTACCCACGATGACAACAAAATTCCTATACATGAATTTGTATTTATACAAGACGATGTATTGGATCATGAACACAGAACTATAATATCATTCTTAAAGTTATGTCTGACAGATAGATAGATAGATAGATAGATAGATAGATAGATAGATAGATAGATAGATAGATAGATAGATAGATAGATAGATAGACAGATAGGAATCCAGCAATTTTGGTAATTGAAAATAACTTTCGGCTAGATTTTATTTGAATATGCCCTGACCCCTTTTCCATGGAAAAACAACTTCATTATATAAATATTGCATTAATATTACAGATAAATAAGTGCAGTAAAAGGTTGCTTGAATATGCAAAATAAACATGTACTGTTTCAGATTACACGAATATTAACTTTAAATGTGTAATGTAAAACGTTACATGAATATTAAAGATAAATACGTGCAGTTAAAGGTTGCTTGAATATGCAAAATAAACATGTACAGTTTCAGGTTACACGAATATAAACTTTAAATGTGTAATGTACAAAGTTACATGAATATTAAAGAAAAATAAGTGTAGTACAAGGCTACATGAATATACGAAATAAACGTACAGTTTCAGGTTACACGAATGTAAACTTTAAAAGTGTTTGCAAAGTATTATATGAATACTAAGGATACATATTACATCAGTATGCTACATAAATATAAAAGACATTTATAATAATAGGCTGCATTCGTACAGAAGATGAACATGCATGCTTTTTCTTAGATCACAAATCTATGTCTTTAAATTATATATTGTAAACAAATAGAATTTGTAACTTGTATACCAAACTGATAAATGAAGGCAATAATAAGACATAGCTTTCCCTACCAACGGATCGACCACTCCTCGACACAAGGCTTCATTCAAAACTGCGTGGGTAATGGAGACCGCGGGGATGCATTTCCCCACATCTTTCTCCAGCTGTGAAGAGTGCAAGGGACAACAGAATGTTAAAGTGAGCTCTAGATCTAGAACTGCCAATCTCACTTATAGTAACAACTGAACATATTTTTCTTTACATCTCTCTCTCTCTCTCTCTCTCTCTCTCTCTCTCTGTTTCTTTCTTTCGCTCTCCTTTTCTTGGTACTGGTAGTCATTCTCTTTCTGTCAAGCATTCTATTTTTCTCTTAGCCTCGCTTCCCCACTCATACTTGTTTTCTTCACTGTTATCACTCGCTCGCCCCTCCCCCATTTAATTTATATCGCCATCTCTCTCTCCCCTTTTCATTTTTAATGACTATCTCTCATTCTCTATACATCTCGCTTAAACTCTTTCTTCTGCTCTCTTTCTTCTTTCTCATTTCTCCATTGCTCTCTTTCTTTCTCTCATAATCTGCTATCTCTTTTCTTTCCTCTTTTTTCCTCACTCATTCACTAGTTTATACTAGATTAATCTATATCGATGGGAACAAAGTTAACATTGATTTAGACACACCTTTGTAATGACGTCATTTCTGTAGGAGTCTACGAATCCAAGAATTGTATCCACTACTTCTTTCGAAGCCTATTATAAACACATGGTATAGTTATTGTTGAATATAATTTATGAACAATATCCCCTTTAATAAACACATGGTACAGTTATTGTTGAATATAATTTATGAACAATATCCGCTATTTCTATTACAGCCTTTAATAAACACATGGTATAGTTATTGTTGAATATAATTTATTAATAATATTCACTACGTCTTTTGCAGCCTATTATAAACACATGACAAACTGCTGGACATAAGTCATTAACTGTATCCACTAACTCTATTGCAGCCTATTATAAACACATGACAAACTGCTGAACATAATTCATTAACTGTATCCACTAACTCTATTGCAGCCTATTATAAACACATGACAAAGTCACAGGTGGACATAATTCATTAACTGTATCCACTAACTCTATTGCAACACATGACAAAGACACTGGTGGACATAATTCATTAACTGTATCCACTAACTCTATTGCAGCCTATTATAAAACACATGACACAGTCAGTGGTGGACATAATTCATGAAAAGTATCCACTACCGCTTTAGCAGCCTATTATACACACATGACACAGTCACTGGTGGACATAATACACGAGTGGTCGCTTATTGTGACCCGACATTTGTATTTCGTGAAATAACACGTCGAATATTTTCTGAATAGCTTTTTTTTCTTTGACCCGACACTTGACAAGAAATTATCTGCTTGTTGAATATAATTTTTATAACGTGTTTTATGTGCTCTTGTTGAAATTTGTTATTGAATGATATAATTGATGCATAACATGTCTCTGCTACAGTGTGTAATATCTTAATTGCATCACAAAGTATTTGCTTTTATATATAGCTACTTCTTTCCAGACCAACACCAAGTATGAACTCAACTTTCCTTCCAGATTTTCTCAAATATTTTGGACACTTAACTACAATCATTCACAAATACAGACACATCAACACACAGACGCACACACAAGCACAAACATATACATTCACAGAAAGTGCGCATGTATATCTGTTGGAAAAATGAAATGTTTTAATAATTATATAGTTAAGTTAAAAAAGAAATCTTTATACATAATGTAGTTAAGTAAAGAGAACTATTTTAATACATATGTAGCGAGTAAACGAGAAATATTTCAATACATTTTAGTTAAGTAAAGAGGAATATTTTACTATGTAAGTTATTAGTAAAAGAGAAATATTTTAATACATATATTTCTTTCCTAGTATATTCAATTTTATTTTCTATTCTTCTCTTTCATGGAGGTACTGATGGTTTCTTGGTACTTTAGCTGGTATTATTTTTATATTTCCTTTATTTTTGCTGTAACATAAATTAGGCTATTGGTTCCCGTTATATTTTTTTCTGGAGATCTACCTTACTACTTTATTTGCATTGTAAATTGCTGTTGCGAAAACTTTGTCATTTTGTAGTCTTCGATTTGGTGTTCTTCCTACAGGTGATTTATTGTTGTCCATGAAATATTTATTTTATTTCTTCTAATATGCATTGCTCTTCGTCAGGTAGTTAATTATTTATGTCTTCAGTGTGGCCATCAGCCATATTTGTTAAATTAGTTTGTTGATCAATATTTTTCTAATCCTACGATAGTAAGAAGATTATTGTGCATGATTGATCTTTTCTGGCCAGGAGCCGTTTTCACTGATAATATCACCTAGTCGTTGTTTTTGCCAGAGTTCATGCATCCTGTTACTATATCCTCTTTTTGTTGGTTGACTTTCATAGTAAGAGGCTATCTGTTCTTGATCTTCTAAATTTGCAGGGAAGTTGATAATTGAAGTAACATAGATGCAATGATGAAAAGGTATCAAAAGTAGCTATGTGATGTAAGTAATTAGTAGTAGTAGTAGCAATGTGATTTAAGTATTTAATTTACTTCAAGGGAATGTTGACGTCGCAAAGTTGGATTACGTAACATCACATGGATGTTAACCTTGACAAATTCACAACTTCACGATACATTTGTTAATTAATGTCTTGTCTTTGCACAGGAAAAGTCACACAGTATAAAAACGAAATATAATTTATACACTATTATTCACTTAACACTCTTTTATATAAATCTTCATCCAGCATTCCAAAGTACATTTCACTTCATTTACACGCTTGATCTCTATGTCAATCTCAATTGTAGCCAACGTTTTCAGAGATCTTCTTCTTCATATTATTATTTTTGAAATATTATATTGATATTTCACACACAGACTTTGTTACCGTTTTCCACTCACATAATATCTCTTTATATTCCTCACTATATTCTTTCAATCTTCTCCATTAAAAGGTTGGCTACAATTCGCAAAATGGCTCTAAAGGCCCATAACTATTTATAGTGCAAGGAATCTACTATTCTTTCCATGATCTTGGCAAAACATCAACAAGTGACATTAATCATGTACTTGTGTCGTTGATTATTTTCTTTGAAGAGCAATAACTCGTGATTATATGGCTGTCAGGAAATTCTACAAATCTCGCCCTGATCCCATAAATAAATTAAATAATTTTTAAATAAATTAAAAATTAAATATGGAAAGAAATAATAATTTAGATTAAAAAATAAGTGGAAAACGAAATCTAAATTTAGATGTAAAAAGGCAGTTTAAAATAGGACGTGTACATTGCATCATCAGTGAGACATGAGGGATGTTTTTCTAGGTCAGAGAAGTAATTTAATTGTATTGTCCCCAGTCTATTAAAAAGTAAACAAGCATAGTAAATGGGTACTGAATGAAAGAGGGAGGGAGGTGATTTTTAGCTAGCAAATTGACTCAGGGGAAACAAGTCAGTAGTATTAAATCCTTCCTGTGAAAGAGATCATGGACACAGGTCAAACTGAGGTCAAACAGAGAAACCTTAAATAAGGGAGCCCACTCCAGCCATGCACTTTTTCCAACAAAAATGACACATGATGCTAGTGTGTAGCGGATTTCGACGTAGCGTAAATCTGTAATTTTCAGTGTGAGTGATAAGCCAGAAGGCTTGATAAAAAAGAGCATATTAGATCTTTAAGAGAATCCATAAGCTACATTGTTACATATTTCTTTAATCCTTGGTTTTTGCTGAAAGAAAAGTTAACCAGCTGCTTTTATGTTATTCTCTAATTAATAATTTTGTGTAGAATGAAACCTTGATAAATTGTCATGTAAAATTAATTCATGTTTATTTCAGGGAGATTACTATGTAGTTGATATTAGCAGTCTCTGAGTATTTTAATTATAAATTGCAGAATTCTTTTGCCACGTTTTGGAGGCTTGCCTGTCCTAGTAATCACTCCTACTGTGGACACCAGTTTGTTTGCTGAAGTGTTATCAGCCGTCGATTTTCATCGCTGGAAAGGAAGGTTTATAGAGACTCTACCAGTGACAGTTAAACTCCACCTTGTGATTGAGTTAAGTAGTAGTAGTTCATTTGCCAGGAGTGTGAGAACGGTCTATAACAGTGTAGTAAGTATTGAGAACTTGTTCTAATTTGGAGAACTGAGAAGGAAACGAAGAGACTTGCTCGGGGGAAGACAGTTAGTTAGGGGAAGCTATTTTTTTTTTCTGATAGAGATTACGAGCATTATGCTAAGTGTAATTTTGTAATTGATTGATTCTGTTTATTTTCTTTATTTGTTTAATTTTCTTGTATATAAATATTTGATTAATTTTCATCTGCTTTATGTCAATTCTTGTTCTCTCCATTTCGTGTAAAATTCATTTTATCATAGTCATCGCGTCTGTCATCGTATCTGTCCGTCTGTCCGTCCGTCCGTTAGTGTGTTTGTTAGTCCGTCATGTCTGTCTTCTATTTGTGAGGACTAATCCTCTTGCGACTTAACTGAGTCAACGGAGCGATTGACAATTGTTGTGTATTTTGTGTCGTCCAGCATATGGGGTACCAACAATACATCAATACTAATAGTGTTGACAAAGGAAGTTTCTTAGAAACTTGTGAATGTCGCGTTTTGCCAAGAATAAGTTAAAGAGCCCCAAAACGTCAAAACTTGCCATCACAGGCAACAAGACCATTTTTCTTTCTCGGGGATAAAAACATAATGAAAGTTAACACCACGGTTAAGTTTGCGATACCTGGCAAAAGGCCAGATAAAACCATCAGAAGAATACTGTACCCCTACCAATTGTTGACTTTTATTTTTAAAGAGAAATTCAGCTATGAAATAATTATGAATATATCTCTGTATAGTCATGACATACATTTTTATTTTAGTTGTTGCTATGTTTAGTTTGACACATAGAACTACCAATTCATTTTCCATTTGAACTGAAAAAAAAAAACTTACCTTTTCCATTACGCTCACAACAAAAGCTTTGTCTCCAAGCTTTGTGGAAGCCTGCGTAATGAGAGGAGGAAGAGCTCCAGCCTCTACCTGTATATATGTTTATGGAGAAATTATTTTTAAATGTCCTAAATTTAACTTATACATGAGCAAACTTTTAGACCAACACACAAAAAAAGAATTTTATAGAAAGAAATGATTAGAACATACAAATAAAAACTTTTTTTTAAATAGAAAGTAACTATTTTTAGTCTTGTAAAATAAGTATATTTATACTGTATGCAAAATCAAGAAAAATGAATTGGAAGGGATAAAATAGGATTCGTCTTATATAATAAAATTAATTAATTAGACTCAATATTGGAAATTAAAAAAAAAAATGTTCGGGGCAACATGAAAGGAAGGAAGAAAGCAAGAAAGAAAATAAATGAGAGCAAAAATGAGATAAAAGGATAAGCAAAGATAGTAAGGAACATTATTAAAGTAATAGAAAAAATAATTGCAAAATTCACAATAAAGAAATACACGATAAGAAAGCATAAGCATATAAATAAAGTAAAACACAAAATAAAATAAGAAACAGGAAAAGAAACCTGAATGAATGAAGGAAAGAAAGACTGAAGAAAGGAAGGAAGGAAGGAAAGAAAGACTGAAGAAAGGAAGGAAGGAAGGAAGGAAGGAAGAAAGAAAGGAAAAGAAGGAAGGAAGGAATGAAGGAAGAAAGAAAGGAAGGAAGGAAGGAAGGAAGGAAGGAATGAAGGAAGAAAGAAAGGAAGGAAGGAAGGAAGGAAGGAAGGAAGGAAGGAAGGAAGGAAGGAAATTTCCAAGATACATATATACAGTGTTGGCGGCAATAGAAGGTATTTAGTTCAGTAGGCCCAAACTATTCACATTTATTTGCATCATTTGCTTAAATCCAACGTTCAATACAGAAAAGTTGTGTATCTTATTAAGTTTTGCATTGATAAGATGTTTTAGGCAGCTAGGTTTGTGGTGAAGTTAATGTCCTATACCACAGACAATTATATAATTAAATAAACGGTTTATAAGTCGACTAAAGCTAAATTGTGAGATTTCTGAACAAATTTCAATTGTAAGATACATCAAAGCAGTGTTTACCAACAAAATATTTACCAAATCACCATTAGCAAAGCACACTAATTGCATGGAATATCAGGCTAATTATTTTACCAAACCGCTAATAATTAGATACATTGATTACATGGAATACAAATTACTACTTTTTAAACACTTAAATTAAACACCTTTTATTAATTATGTTAATATTTTTACATTATCAACACTGTGAAAGCACTCATCATATGCATGAATACTAGTAATTACGTCACAAAATCACTATCTGTTACACTTTCCCTGTGGCTAATACCAACTAAAACGTCATTAAATCACCACCTATTGCACTGTCCTGTGACTAAAACAAGCTAATACCTCACCAATCAACACCTCCTAAAACCACCTAATACGTCACCAGTCACCATCTACTACACTCTCCCTTTGGCAAAAACCAGCTAAAAAGCCATCAAATTATCATTATCTATACACTTCTTGATGGAAATAACAGCTTACTATGGTCACTACCTAACTACTGACTATACTCTCCCTTACTCCAGCTGGTATTAATAATATGACCAAATCATCACTGACTATACTCTCCCTTTAAAGTCCAGCTGGTATTAATAGTATGACCAAATCATCACTGACTATACTCTTCCTTACTATAAAGTCCAGCTGGTATTAATAGTATCACCAAATCATCACTATGTAATTGTCATTCGAAGAGTGCTAATTAATATGTCACTAAATGACCACCGATTATACACGCCTTGCTATAAATATCACTTATTGCATAACTGAATCCCTACTGACTACACACTCATCTTACAATTAACATCAGTTAACATTTGTCAAGAAATCACCACATTCCTCCTTTCTACCTGTACACTCTGATTTTAGCCAAACGTCTACTTGTCATCGTAAACTCTTTCCATGAATACTGGCTATTAATGTCAAATACCATCCCTGATTATAAACACCTTTCCGTGACATAAAGTGTTGTCACAAATACAACTTCGATGATCATCCAGACATAAATGCAAAACATGTGTTGTCACAAATACTTTCTCGCTCATCAATCAGACACAAATACAAAACAAATGTATTATCACAAATACTTTCTTGCTGATAAATCAGACACTAACCTGGGAGGTAAAAGTGGGATTGGGATTTGTACGATTGTCTCACCCACAAAACAAACTCGACAAATTGTCATCATACCATTCACAAGTTTGTCTCACAAATCAATTCGTTCCGCAGCAAGCATATTAGTTACTTAATTATCAATCAAACATCTCATACGAAAATCAATAAATAACAAAGCTCACATTATAAATCTCCCTAATTCAAATATCCCACTCAAATTCGTTACATTTACAATAATTATAATTATTTAATTAACAAGAGTTACACAACGTTTTTTGTTAGTTTCACTGATCGCCAGGTTTTGTGGATTGTCATGCATAACGTTGGTCAACATCTCAAAATAGTTTATGGAGTACAGTCATTTGTTATTGACATATCAATAAACTAGAAATAAGCAGATTTGAAGTAGACTAATTTCATAAGCTGTCCTGGATGGAGAAATACAACATCGTCACAGTATAGTAGCCAACATGACGGTAAGGTGGTTTTTCAAGATGGCAGCAAATAATGGTTCAAATCCAGCCCCCCCCCCCCTCTAAATATGGCAGAAAATGGCGAACCGAATGACGGTTGAGAAATTGTAAACCTTCGTATATATACTAGTGGGCAAATATTTAATGCTTTGACTTGTATGCTATCATGGGCATTCGTATTACATATGCTACAAGACTGTCACTTCATTATACCTCAACACACTAATGTTTGTAATAGTTTAGCTTCTGGTGTTAATCTTCTCCTATTTCGAGAAAATAAATAACTGCTTCACATGTAATAACAGTAGAGAGACCTTAAGGTTCTTGACTATATAATTTAGGGTTATATAAGGGTTACTCAACCTTTTCGGGCCGAGGGCCATATTTTGGATTTAGACATGCCCAGAGGGCAGTACCCATTGCCCGGGGCAATCCCACGTTGACTTTATGCCCACGGCCTGTGTCGCCATAGCATCCATAGGGCGCCGTGGGTCATTTTATCGTAACTAGACGAAATGTTTACATTACAGTTTTCCATATTAACATTTTAAAATAAAGTTATTTACTTGTTAGAGTTATGCTAGTAAATAACAATGAACCTTAACTGTATTTTAATAAAGAAATTAAAGTTTTAGTTCACTAACTTTATTAAAAGAAAAGCTGTATTGAAACTAGTTTTCATTGGTTCCTGAAAATTGTCTGTGTGAGAAATGAAACTGACTACTTAAAATGTTCCGGTAGTCTGGTGAGAATGAAATCTAAGCAACTAGCATTGAGTTTTCTAAATGTTCGTCTGTAATCACACTGCGAAAATTTGTCTTGATGATGTTCATGGTTGAAAATGCTGTCTCACATATATAAGTTGATTCAAACATTGTCAAGACTTTAACTGCTAGTCTCCTGATAGTTGGAAACTGCAATTCTGCAACCGACCCGAACCAGAAGAATGCTAGGTCTAGGTCACGAAGCTTCAGCTTTACATGTTCATTCCCGTGGAGATAATCTGTTTCAAGCTGAAGTGTAGCTTAACTAATTGTGGGAAAGGTAGCTGCGGCAGCAGTTGTCAAATAACCATTAGGAAGGACAAGAAATGGCTCAGTAACAAAAATAAATATTCCTGGGAGTCCTGCAAGATCTTGAAATCTGCTTGAAAGCGCAGATTTGTAATTTTTCTGAGCATGAAATGAATTGCGGTCTAACTTGCTCAAGTGTTGTTTTGTCACATAATTACTGATTGTATTCAAATGCAACAGCTGAATTGATTACAAATCACTGGCAAAGAGTGCAAGTTTCTTCTTAACGGAATGACAATTTCTGTTGACAGTTTGTTCCTACTTTGTAGAGAAAGATTAAGTTCATTAATATAACCAGTAATTTCCACCAAAATACGCAACTGTTATCATTTTGTTCATATATGTGCAATACCCCACAAACTCCCCAGACTTCATTGACTTCACAGTCTTGAGAAACTCAATCACATTCTCACAAAGTGTTCAAAACCACTCCCAAACTCTTCCTTTGATTCGCCATCTTACATTATTGTGCAAAAGCCAATCACAGTGTTCTGCACAGGACTCATCTAAGAATTCTTTTTAATTGACGATGTTGCAATAATGAATTTCTTCTTATGAAATTTATAAGTTTCATAACTATTGCCATTACTTCAGCAAATTCACTTCTCAGGTTTGAACATAGAACTGACTGATGAATGAGGCAGTCATATGTTATCAGTTTTGGTTGAACTGCCTTAAGACGACTGGCAAGACCTTTGTCTCTTCCTGAGAGCACCATCAGTTGTCTGAGAGAAAAATGTTTTCTGACATCAGGTTCATTTTTTGTGCTGAATTATAGCATCAATGCAAAAATTGTCCTCACCTTGAGTCTGGTTGTCCAGTGGAAGTAACAGAAGCAAATCTTCAACAAATGACTTCAGACAAACACGCACAGCTGTGCAACATCTGCTTTATCAGTGGATTCATCAACAGCCAGAGCAAATTATTTAAATTTTTATGTCTGCAATCAATCCATCACCTACATTTTCAGCAAATTCATTTATTTTATGACTTGCTGGGCTATCGGATAAATGATTTTTC